>JANRMT010062810.1:17260355-17273707 GCA_026402145.1 Polypterus bichir lapradei | reverse complement strand
AGACTGATACTTTTTCCACAGCATCTTTAATTTCATTACCAGGTATCCTTCACCCTGCATCAGATTTGTGTTCCAAAAGAACCTTCTTAAATGTTAAATTAGTATCAAATGTTAATTTCACACTTCTTCTTTCGGCTGCTCCCTTTAGGGGTTGCCACAGCAGATCATCTTGTTCTGTCCTCTGCATCTTGTTCTATTACACCCATCACCTGCATGCCCTCTCTTACCACATCCATAAACCTTCTCTTAGATCTTCCTCTTTTCCTCTTACTTGGCAGCTCTATCCTTAGCATCCTTCTCCCAATATACTTGGCATCTCTCCTCTGCACATGTCCAAACCAATGCAATCTCGCCTCTCTGACTTTGTCTCCCAACCGTACAACCCAATGCAAATCTTAGCATCTTTAACTCTGCCACCTCCAGCTCTGTCTCCTGCTTACTAATCAGTCCCACCGTCTCCAACCCATATAACATAGCTGGTCTCACTACCGTCCGGGAGACCTTCCTTTTCACTCTTCCTGATACTCGTCTGTCACAAATCATTCCTGACACTCTTCTCCACCCTGCCTGCACTCTTTTTCACCTCTTTTCCACAATCCCCATTACTCTGTAGTGTTGATCCCAAGTATTTTAAACTCATCCACCTTTTCCAACTCTACTTCTTGCATCCTCACCATTCCACTAACCTCCCTCTCATTCACACACATGTATTCTGTCTTGTTCCTACTGACCTTCATTCTTCTCCCCTCTAGAGCATATCTCCACCTCTCCAGGGTCTCCTCAATCTGCTCCCTACTCTCGCTACAGATCACAATGTCATCAGCAAACATCATAGTCCACGGGGACTCCTGTCTAATCTCATCTGTCAACCTGTCCATCACCATTGCAAATACGAAATGGCTCAGAGCCGATCCCTGATGTAATCCCACCTCCATCTTGAATGCATCCGTCACTCCTACTGCAGACCTCCCCACGGTCACAGTTCCCTCGTATATATCCTGTACAACTCTTATGTACTTCTCTGCCACTCCCGACTTCCTCATACAATACCACAACTCCTTTCTATTCACCCTGTCATATGCTTTCCCCAGGTCCACAAAGACACAGTGCAACTCCTTCTGGGCTTCTCTATACTTCTCCTTCAATACCCTCAGAGCAAGCATTGCATCTGTATATTATTAAATATTTCACACTAATATAAAAAGATTATAAACAACGTTCTGTCTAACATCTGATTCAGACTCAGTGGCTCAAATATTATTTATAAAATTATTTTTCCTGCATGGAATTAACCTTCACCTATATTAAGTTTTGCAGTTGCATGTAGAACCTATGCAAGTTTTCATATGAAAATGTTCTGTGTGACTAAAGTGACTGTGATATGAGAGAAGCAGTTTATATGCTGAATGGCCCTGAGTGACCGATTTAACATTATTGTATGGAAATAATTTAAATAAATACTTTAGCCAGATGAGTGTGGCTTTTTTTTTTTTCTTTTCTTTTTTAATTTATTGTCTGTTTTGGTTCCTGACCTAAGACATAGATCCTGTATACAGTCGGGTTTATAGGTGAAGACTGACAGATTAAATTGATGCAGGAAAACTATGTCTGTAGTAAGCTGGCCAATTGACAGCCTTGAGGAAAAACTAAATACCAGTATATTGATATGAAGAATGGCGGGCAGAGTGGTTACATGTGTTTATGGTAGCGCACAAAACACTGTGGTGGCTGATTTTCCTACCCCTGTGAAGAGCACCTCCATCCTACACTGTTAATATTTTAACCGTGGTTAGAGACTACCTTAGCATCCACAAAACATTGGCATTTTGACAGCCAACTGACTAAACAGGCTATGCTGATATGCACCTATTCCCAAATAAAAATACATAACACTTTTTGGTAACAAAGCAACAGCTTGTGACACGTTATTTACTTTTTGTTTAAACAATTATTGCACATATAATGTATACATAAAATTTTGCATGAAACTTTTCCTTGCATTATTTGTTATTGAGGATGTCACTTATTAAAGTTTAATGGTTATTGGCTATTGCAGGGGCTCCCAAACTTTTGGACGTCCAGTACCACCTGAGGTTAAGTGAGTTGTATTGCGTACCACCCGCACCTTGTTGAAACTGAGGGAGAGCTGTACGGGGGGAAGTACGGGTCTAAACCGCCCCTAAATCTGAATAAAAGTTAAAGAATTGGAAGAAATTCTGCATAAAATTAATGAAAAAATTTGTTCATGTACATAAATAGATAAATTCCACCCCAAAACTAAATCCTGCCTTCGGCCTCTGTGACACAGTTACCGAAGATGAAATGGTATCGGCTTTGTGCTTAGATCTAGTGACTATGATGCGATACAGCGGCAGTGCACATATAACAAACACGAGCGGTTTCTGTGAGGCAGAGTTACTGAAGACTAAATAGTGTCGGCATTGTGCTTTCATCTAGTGACCAAAAGCTCAAACAGTGAAGAAGTAGAAGTTGACTTCCGCGAAACGGAATTATGGTAGCGTTAAATGAACTAAATACTGATTCGAATAATAGGTTTTATTTATTCAGATGACGAAATTTCACACCGCACTAAATTTGGGAATCCACGTATTATTGTATTTAAACAGTTTCATTGGTTTTTGCTCACAACAGGCTTGTCATAAAGGGTTTTGCACAGATAAATTAAATTTCAGGAACCGCGATGCGTACCACCTGAAAAGGCTACGCGTACCACAGTTTGGGAACCGCTGGGCTATTGGTTATGAAATGTGATCAAAAGTTCAGTGTATCAGGTGACCCCTGTACATTGATTGTTGCATACTGTACTGTAATTTCAAACCAGAACATTCTGTCTCATAATAGTATTTTATGACCAGTAGTTTATATCCTGCTTGATTTATCTTTCAGTCAATTACCTTATGCTGTCTTCTATGATAAACAATTTAAACAAACAATCTCAAAATAAGGTGGAATCAATCTTTAAAAAAAATATTATGGGTTTAACTAGAATCTATTAAGGGATCCAAAACTCTGGAAAGGCTGAACTTGGGAATCACTCGGCAGATATTATTATAAACAGGTTTTATTTTGTGCATCTATAGGGACAATTCATTTCATGCCAGAACTGAAAGTATTTTTAATACCTAAATAAGGATATAGTTCTTTACAAGTGCTTCAAAATCTCTATGAAGAGTTCCTCTTAAGAGAGCGTTGACTTAATTTGATCAGTCTGTGTTCCTTTTTCAGTGTCAGAATGTTGATGTACAAGTAAAAGAGAAAAGGGTTTTATAACTGAGAATCCTGTGTTTGTGCATCTAACAAATCTCTTTTGCTTTTTTTTTTTTTCTTCTTCATATGACTTAAGACACCCTTTCTTCACTTTCTGTGCCCACTTCAAACAATCATTTTTGCCTCCATTTAGCTATTTGATTTAAGACTTTGTTCCTCTTTTAACTGTTTTACCTAGCAGAACAAGTATAGTTTAGATGTATGGATCACAGCATCAGATAATCAAGCAATTGGAAGTATTCTTGTCACCAGGAGTAGGAAAAAAATGTTGAATAATGGGGCTTCAACTGTATTAATTTTGAGCAAATGTAATAAATCATTTCCTGCTTCCTACTTTTGGTTGTCAAGCTAGTGCTTAATTAAATGTGTTTATATTGCTTAGTTTTTTTTCCCATACTAAAGTAAATGTTGTGATATTCAGCACCTTAAGAAGTGGTTGGGTAGCAGGTCATGCACTTTACATATCTAACTTCTGCAGCTCTTCTCCCATTAAAGTGGGGAAAAGTAATAATACACACACTTTAGCTAATTTGCAGTATAGTACAAATGGCTAGAAAAAGTAGGGTGAATTGTGGTAATCAGTATACTGTTTTATCACTCTTGATAATTAATCAGTCCGTTAATTTGCCAGTTGCATGTTAAAAATGCAACTTAAATTGTATACACTGCAAGCTAAGAAAATGAGTTGACTAGACATTTGTGCCAATGTCAGTTGTTCGGTCCTTGTACAACCGGTGTCAGAGCTTGGTCTGCATTGCCAGCAGTAAGTCAAACGCATTTCCATTGAGAGTTGGACTCCGCCAGGGCTGCCCTTTGTCACAGATTCTGTTCATAACTTTTATGGACAAAATTTCTAGGCACAGCCAGGGTGTTGAGGGAGTCTGGTTTGGTGGACACAGGATTGGGTCACTGCTTGTTGGAGATTATGTTGTCCCGTTTGCTTCATCAGGCCGTGATCTTCAGCTCTCTCTGAATTGGTTCGCAGCTGAGTGTGAAGCGGCTGGGATGGGGATCAGCACCTCCAAATCCGAGACCATGGTCCTCAGCCTGAAAACGGTGGAGTGCCCTCTCAGGGTTGGGAGCGAGATCCTGCCCCAAGTGGAGGAGTTCAAGTATCTCGGGGTCTTGTTCACGAGTGAGGGAAGAATGGAGTGTGAGATTTATAGGTGGATCGGTGCAGCGTCCGCAGTGACGGGTGCGCTGCAGCGGTCGTAGTGAAAAAGGAGCTGGACTGTAAGGCAAAGCTCTCAATTTACCAGCCGATCTACGTTCCTACCCTCACCTACTGTATGGTCATGAGCTATGGGTAGTGACCAAAAGAACGAGATTGCAAATATAAGCGGCTGAAATGAGTTTCCTCTGCAGGGTGTCTGGGCTTTCTCTTAAAGATTGGGTGAGAAGCTCAGTCATCCGGGAGGGGCTCAGAGTAGAGCCGCTGCTCCTCCGCATCGAGAGGAGTCAGATGAGTTGGCTCGGGCATCTGATCAGGATGCCTCCCTGGCGACGTGTTCCAGGCACGTCCAACCGGGAGGAGGCACCGGGGAAGACCCAGGACACGCTGGAGGGACTATGTCTCCCGACTGGCCTGGGAACGCCTCGGGATTCCCCCGGAAGAGCCGAGCTAGAAGAAGTGGCCGGGAGAAGGAAGTCTGGGCATCCCTGCTCAAGCTGCTGCCCCCGCGACCCAACCTCTGATAAGTGAAAGAGGATGGATAGATGGAGTCGGTTATGCAGGATCAGGGTTTTTTTTTTTTTTTTTGGACAGGTTTATGCAAGCGGTCAAGTAAATTTATGTCCTAATAAAATGAAATTTTAGCCATCATATTTCTTGATGTTACAACAACACACATTGAGCGAAAAAAGTGAAGAGTTATGAATTCATACAACATTCAAATGAAAAAAGGTCATTTGAAGAAAAAAAACAAAATCCTGAGCAAACAGATGGTAGACAATGTGGAATCATCTGAAAGTGTTTTGTTAATCTACTCTGCTCTCGGACAAGAGCTGTGTTTATATATAATGAGGCATATGCCTATTAGGTGCCGAATATTGCAGCTTTTACTCTGGTGGGGTTTAATCCCATTTATGTGATCTCCTCATAGATAATTGCTGGGCTTGGTGTTGTAATTTCATTGATTTAAATCATTGATTAAGGCTGGGTTTGGCAGCCTAGATAATTTGCATGTCACACACTATCCTGTTTTTCAGATCTTTAACAAGTGCATACAGTAAACTGCACACATTGTAACAGCAACCAGTCCACAGTTTTTTCTACTTGTGTGGACTCACCCTCAGTATAGTACATTTTATTTGTGCATTAAGAGACACAGATCACTAACTAAAATCTGGCTTTTGGAGTCCATACATCAATCCAACGTAGAAAGTTTTCAGGAAGTTAAGAAAAAATGCCTAATTTTAATTATAAAATCACAAAGAGGACACTTGTGCCTCTTAGCATGGTTTTGTGATTGGGTTGCTGATTTCAGGAATAATAGCTTTAGGTGGTATTCGCCAAAAGGTGGGAACACAGATTTTAGTTTACCATTGTTATTTGGGAACTTGTTTTAGCTTTGATACATTACAATACATTTTCCCCATATTGGGAGATTTAATATCTCTTATTTCAAAATTTCATCAGTTTGAACATTTTACATTTTTTCATCACTTCTCCCCTTTTCACATTTTGTTTCATTTGAAATATTAAGTGGTTGCTTTTTACCATGTGTGATTACATGTCTGCTGATTTGCTTTTTGTTCCCTTCATTTAGGAATAATTGGTGTGTTCATGCATTTCTAGGTAAGGCAGAATATAGACTAGTGTTTGCCATTAGCTTTTGATTTGTTCTACCTCCTTTTGCCATTATATTCATATTTCAGTTCTGCTCATTGTGTTTCTGCAGGGTTCTTTGTATAGCAGGAAGTGTATTGTGTCTTAATTTTGCTAATTTTAGTATTTTTGTACAATTCCTGGTTTTAAATTTTATTGGAAGACGTAAGATATCTTATTCATGAGCCATTTCTTTGTCTCCAACTCACTATAGTAGACATCCTTTTGATGATTAGACATGTAGTTGATGCAGAAACTTTGAAAACCTTTCAAAAGTATTTGAATGAGATATTGGGACAGCTTAGCTATTAGCTAAACAAACAAATGGTCTCGTCTAGTTTGTCAAACCTCTTATATAGTATTTCAGTATTGCACTATAAATAATCAAATAAATCTAAATATAGCAAAATGCTTGAAAAACTAACTTGACTTAGATTGTCTTAATCTAATGCTTTAACAGTAGTCTAAAATGGAACATTTCTGTATTTAACAACACTGATTAGTCTGCCATTGGGTCTAGCTTTTTTTTTTTTTTGTCCTTAGTGTCCCATGTTGTCCAAAAATAGGATCTGTGCGTTTTAATGCACAGTCTTTAGCCTTATTAATTACAAGAGTACCAAAACAGTTTTCTAAAACTCTTAATGTCTTTTCCAGAAGCTTCTGTATTATAATATTTCATGTTTTGGCTGAGCAAGAAGAACTGAACTTGATGGTCCATTTTTAGGCTAATGAACTGCCACATTTAAGTTGTTACATTTCTTGCTTTTTGTATTGATCCTTAGATGCATTTCAGATTAGCAACATTCAGGGTACATACACTTAGTGTAAGCTCAGTATTTTGTACTAATCGGTTTGTCTAAGATACCTTTAGCATTTCATCATAGTTATCAGACAGAACATTTATCTTTGTGAATTTTGTTCTTGATGATTTTTTTAAATTATTGCATATCTTGTTCTTTTGCTCCCTTTTTCTGCTAGAAATTTACATTTCTATAAATAGTTTTTTTTTTTTTTTTTCCTTTCCTCCCATTATGCCTCTTAATTGGGAAATATTAAGTGCTGTGCTGATGAAGATTTATAAAGCTGGACGTAGCACATTATTTTAAAGAGTTACATTGTTTGCTGTAAATATAATTGTTTCTTTTTCCCTCCAACCTAGAAAGAAGCTGTCCAGCCTCCTGAATGCAAACAGCAGTAGCATGGACTTGCCACTGCCACCGAAGAGACTAGCAGATGCCACGTTAACCTAAATGTATCATATCCCAATCTGCAGATCTGGTTGCCTTTCCCCTGCAGCACACTCCTCAGTTAATAAGATTAAAATGCATGTTCTTTTTTCCTGTTACAATTTCTTAATTTTGGCTCTGTTTTGTACACAGTAAAAATTCTAAAGTGGAATTTGGAAAAGGGAGAAAATGAAAAATTGACAGATTCAATTTTGCATTCAAACTCTTACAAATTTGTGCTATTTATATTATAAATTGACAATTGATACACTAGCACACATTCCATATCTGAAAGATTAGAATTCACATATTTAAATATAAACAACCCAGATCCTTTCCATTCTAGGATACTCAGGGTTTTGTTCTCTTTTTATAAATAGGCAAGGGGGAGCTTTGTAGTCCCAAGGGTATCAGCTAAAGCTTGATTGTGGGTTTGCCTAGCAATATTTAATAATTTTGAAAACCTAAACTGTTTCATCATTTTCATATAAGTTATTTATTTTATATTTTTTTCTGTTGAATTTATTTAGGGTTCCTTATTGCCAGTTTTGCACTGCTGTTCAGCATCCCTCCCCTCAGATTGTGTGTTGATATTACTTGTTCATTTTGCCATCACTGAGAAAATTCTAAGAAGCTGCCCTATCCTAAATACTTATTTTTCAGTTTTAAGTACTTAATGAACGAAAATACACTTAAGAGAACTTGCCAAATAGTTTGCACATAACAGTGCATGAGTTATAGATTTTCTGAATGAAACTTTGGAATTGGATTTTACTGTTTTCAAAAAATGCACCTTAATGCATTTTTATACAGCGCTTGTCTTCATTTGAATTTTAAAAAAAAAAAAAAAAAAAAAAAAAACCACCAAAAAAAAAAACAATTTTAAACTAAAAGGAATAATAGGAGAAAATTGTGATAGCAACATGATCTGGCAAAAAGAGAGCATTATGGCCTTACATTGTTCTGCGGAATTTGTTACTTAATATGGTGTTTCAATTTGTACAGAATACCTCTAGAATGTTCTATTAAAACTGTGCAACGTAAAAGAAGCCTCTTGCTTGCGTTTTTTTTTTTTTTTATAAAAGATTGGGTATCATTTGTGTGTTAAGAGATTTAAAATGTGATCTTGTTAAACTTATTGTTTCATTCAAAATGTGTTTTTGGCAACCATACGTGTTTTAAAAATGCTTGATAATATTGCTTATTTTCTTAGTAATTTCAATCTGTACATTTCATGATTTACAGTTGAGTGACAATCCTAAAATCAAGGCAGGTATGTTGTGTACATAGTACAATGAATTTCATATTACTGTATATATTTATATTAATACTATTATGTTACAGTATTTAAAATTCTAATTGACTGACTGTTCAGCAACCTTACAACTTATGGAGAAAATGTCTGCAAATCTACTTGAGCAGGTGCCAGTGCCCCCCCATACAGTGTAAGAGCATTGAGAAAGTGATAGTGCGAAGGTCTTTAATTATATAATTTGCCTTTCTAGGTGGCAAGTGTTGTGCAAGTCCTTTACTGTCTTCAACACCCTCTGCAGAGCTTCTAAAACTCTTCTCCATTTTTTTGACTTCCTCTCCCCTTCCTCCATTCTGGTGGTGGTCAACACAATGTAATGGGTAAAAAGCCTGCACCAGGGGAATTGTTTTCTCACAGATCACATCCATAACCAGATCAAAGAGGTTAGGACTTCAAGAAGATCACTGGTGCAGACCTGCTAGATTTGTGATCTTGTCTTTTACCCCAACCCTGAGTACTCACTCAGTCATACATATCCTCACACACCTCTCTGGTACTCCTTTTCTCTCTCATGCACCTCTTGACAGTGGTACTCTATAAGCTTTCTCCAAATGAAAAAACAGCATATGCAGACATTGTTGTTTTCTCAAAACATCTCAAAGACCTTCATGTTCGGTTAATTGTCAATCTCAGTAGATCCTATTATGAATGTGTGCCCAATGATGGACTGTTGAACCTGCAGTAATCATTTGATTAGGCTGTGGAAAGATGCAGCATACTCTTTTGTCATGGTGGAGACAAAGCTAGCAAGGGGATTCTTTTAAAGCATTTGATGGGATGCATGACTAATCCAGCGGTGAGAATGGGTAGGTCTTCCTGAGATGACTTGAACTGCTGTGCTTTAATGTCAGTGTGCCCTCTTTGAATTTAATCAGTTGAAATGCAATTAATGACCTAAAATGGTGAAAAGGTAAGCAGTGAACTGTCAGAGGTTTAAAATTTAAAGTTTCGATTAGCAAAAGCTGAAAAAAGGAAATTTAAAAATATTACAAATGGGCCTTGTGGGGGAACAACTAATAGGTTATAAGCTACAGATGTTCTGCAGCCATTAGCTCTTTTAGGGCAGATGTTGACTTTTGTCAACAGAAAGGGTTGAGGGTGGATGTCGACATCAAGGGGCAAAGGGCGATAAAAGCTGTAAGTGTTGGTAAAACTCACTGTTACGTTATAGGTAGACCCTCTTTGCTAGGAGGAATGTTAGACTTGTTGACTTGACGTTGAATCCCTACGTGGAGCAAATAACAATCTAGAATGGCAACAACATCAGGCAGGAGAGCGACACGAATGCACAAAGCAAAATACTCCATGCATATAAATTTATTTTTTTTGTGTTATTGCTGAATTGGATTCTAACTTATCGAACTCCGATTTTGATGCAAGTGATCTGGAGATTGAAAAGAAAGTCGGGTACGTGTATCAGCTGATCGGTTCCCATCTGATTTGTAGTGCTGAACACGCTTGTGTACCTGATGCACCTACAGCAACATTCACCCAGAGAGGACTAAACAAACATAAATCCATGTGAGGCAAGCTGGCCACTGGACTTCATCAAATAATGCGTAGTGTCCACTAGCACACCGTGTCATCGGCCACTTAAAGTTGTTTTCTAGAAAATGCCTTTCAGCTTATGAGTGATGAGACAAACAGGTATGTATTAAGTATGTTTATTTACATGCTGTTAGAGGCTTGTGGAACATAAAACTGTGACATTTGTCATGAGTGAGTTTTTATGTTGCTGTGTGAAGCCATTGCTTTGAGTGCTTTTTAGAAAAATGAGTTTTTTGGAAAAAATATTCAGCCCTGGGATAAAAATAATTAGCCCTGTAAGTGTTAAAGTAAATTAAGCCTTGCAAGTTGCAGAATTTTTGCACCAGTATGCTCACCATATGTTAGGGAGCCAGAATGACCTGGTCATGGAGGGCAGTGTAGCAGTCACGACATCGGGATACACCCAACTCTTTACGAAGAATGCCCTGAGCTCTTTTTAATGATCACAGCACTTCAGTTTTGCATCTCATCTGAAGAACAGCATCATTTTTTCCAACAGTGTTCCCATCACTACAATGGGGCATTGGGATCCACATGCAGACCCTAGGGTAAGTGCCCCCTGCTTGCCTCACAGACACCTCTTTCAGCATCACCATAAGCTTCTCCTAGATGGTTTCCCATCTCACTAGTGTCTGGGTCTGAACTTTAGTTTCAGAGGGATGACCTTTTCTGGTTGCAGTTTTGCTACTATTGATGGTTTTTCACCTTGGAAGTTTTTTTTCTGCTATCAATGTTTTTGCTATTTGGGTGGGTTGCACATAATTTTTAAAAATAGCCCAAAACCGTGCACACCTAATTGATATTTTTGCCCCCATAATGTATGCAAGAATTGCCCACTTTGTTGTGAAAACTGTATGTCTGGCAACTGTGTGGCAGTGCTAAAAGAGTGTGGGCAGCCAGTTTGCCAATTTCCTGAAATGCTTGGAGCCCAAGGACAGCTTAAAATTCACCCAATTCCTGGAGGTTTGGTGGTCTGGTGAGGGTTGAGCACAGTCCATCACAGCTGTGGGGTAGTGGTGGTTTTCAGAGATTTTCAGAGGGATATCACACCACACAATGGCAAAACCAAGACATGAAAAAACATACAAATGTGAATAGGAGGGGAAGGGGTTTCAGATATATGAACGTGGTAAAAATTTTATTGTAGGGGGGCTGAAAATTAGCGCACAACCCCACTTTTTTTAAAACACAAAACCCCCAAACCTCCCACTCCATCCTCGGACAATGATCAAACTGATCCAAATTGGATGAGAAAAACGGTTTGGCAACCACTGTCTACAATCAGGATAAAAGATAACCCAACAATGAAGGATTAAGTTGGGTGATCTTTGTCTTGATTCACAAGTAATGAAACAATTATGAAACGGGGCATTGGGAAAATAAAACTTGTTGTTATAATGGTTTATTTCATAAGTTATTTTTATAATTAGATCATTTATTTGTGTCTTTTGGTCACAATTTACTTATTTCTGTATATCACTGTACTTTTGTATGTAATTCTTATTGCTGTAGATATTTGCTTTTTTTCCCATTTTGGTACAAATGGTATTCCATATTTTTTTATTCCATATCCAAATTTAAAAAGCATTTGGTATATACGTGGAAAAAAAAAATTGTTGAAATTCCCAAATCAATTGGGGGCTCTGGTTGAAGAAATACCTATGCTTAACAATTTTTAAGATTAAAAAAAAATTGTTCTTCAGCACAAAAGAGGTCACATGATGCTGGATCACATGTTCGTTCTGATTGAGGAGTCTGCTGTTGTCCACAGTCTTGCTGTGGGACTGCTGTTAGCAGAAACTGAGGCCCAGGATTATGGCCAGCTTTGCAACATTGGGTTTATATTTGAGGGGGGCATTAGCTAGGTGATACAAAATGTTTGGGTGGGCTTTGACTTAAAGGTTTGGGAATTCCTGGTCTAAATGTACCTAAATGTGGAAGGGCCTGCTTGTGGTGAGTAAGTATGGTGCCTAACTCACACAATGAATACAAAAAGAACAGACCAAGCTGCTTGGTGGAAAGCACTTTTGAAGAGATTGAAAAGAAGAACATATCCAAGTCACTGACAATCCTAAAGAAATGGACAGAGCATGGCTGAAATTTGGAAATCTGACTATAGTAGGCCGTTCATGAATAGTGGCAAATCATGCAGATAGAAGATGAGTGAGGAAGACCATGACGAAATCTCTGAAGGAGACACAAGCTACAGTGCTTCAGTCTGGAGAGACTGTGCAGATGACATCTATTGCCTGGATGTGTCATCTGTCATGGTATAATGGGACAGTTTCAAACAGCTACTATTGACCCAAAAAAAAAGTCATGTGACCCTGTCATCAATGGAGAGAAGGGTCTGATGAAACCAAATAAGTGTTTTGACCAGCAGTCTAAAACCGCATGTTTGAACACTGCACATTATCCAAAAAACACACCATCCTCACTGCGAAGCATGGCATCATCAGGGCATGGGGATGCCTCTCTGCAGCAGGCCCTGGAAAACCTCTGAGGGAAAAATCCTCAAGGAAACACCGATTGTGAATCTGCAATTTAGGTATGGAAGAGAAACATTGTGAGGTAAGGTGGTTCTAGCTACTCATGGCACTGGACAATAGACATGTGTTGTATTCTGTAAATGTGGCAATGGAGACCCTATAACCCTTTTGTATCCCTTAAAATGTGCTGGTATGCTATACCTTGTGACTAAATGGCTTAAATAGAAAATGTTTCTCCCAGGGCAGACTCGAGGGTCTTTCTCCTGTACATTTTGATTGAAGCCCCTATAGTTATGTGCATTTTTAAAATAGCAAATGACTACTTGAAATTGGCAAAAAGCCAGCATCATTTTACCAGCTTTGATTTTTTTTTTTTTTTTTTTCTTCACTTTTCCACTAGAGGTCGCCAAGTGTACGCCGTGTGTATATCCCATCCAGTCTGATTCAGCTGCCACCTCCACCCCCCACCTTTTGTAAGTCTTGATATAATTTGTTAATCCCTGAGAGGAAATTGTCTTTTCGCTTGGCCTTTCTACTTCACTTGGTCTGCTACTGAGAAATGTCTGCTGCTACCAGTGAATTGAAGACAAGGTGGGCAATCCTGGTGCTTGGCAGGCTTTTGTACCTTCTAGTTTATTATTAAAAAATATTCCAAATACTTG
>JANRMT010062810.1:17244887-17259955 GCA_026402145.1 Polypterus bichir lapradei | reverse complement strand
ATGTAATGGATTCTGTGTCCTGTCGGAGGAAGAGAAAGCCCGGAAGCATGTAGTGATTCACACACACAGAGCACATAGAAGATCAAATAAAAAACAAAGCATTTAACAGGCTACTTTAGTTACGATGGGATTTGAGAAACTAGTAAATTAAACGATGTTAAGATGAAGTTTATGATGATCTACTTTAATGAAAAAATAAACTACGTGATTAAAGTGGAAATTTCAAGATTAAAGTTGATATTTTGCGCTTTCTCCCCACTGTGTGTCTTTAATTTTTTATCTCTGCACCCTAATAAGCTTTCATATGACACTCAGACGGTGGGCTACGACTCCCTTTTCACGGCGACTTTGATATGTGACTTTATTTCCGGCACTGTGCGACTTTGTGAACTTTCGAGTTTCATGCTATGTCACTCGATCAACTTCCTTTTGTTTTTTATACCACTGTTTAAACCAACAAATAGTACATTTTTCCTTGCCTCCACTTGGTATTCGCTGAAATTGTTCTATTTTTCCTTGTGGTTTTTGCCATTGCCTTTTCACAGAACACTGAGCTTAAGGGTTATTTATATTGATTTGCATATTCAAAGAGGTGTAATTCTGGGAGGAGTTGGGGCGGGACAGCAGGCGCGTGCACGTACATTACTTTTCATGCTGATATGGATTTATGTAGCGGAAGAACGTGGAAGTTTGCGTGCGTACGTACAGATTCCTGCATCTGGATTTTTCCGTACATAAGCACATTCCCGATTTTGTGTTTATGCCATGTTATAATGCGAGTTCTACACACAGCGTTATATATGAGGCCCCTGGTGTTTCATGTTGGACGTGTCAGGGAGTTGGTAAGTGCACTTGTGCTTATTTTTTGTAATACATTAGATTTCTAGGTTTTTTGCGTTTGTGTTTTTTTTTTGTGATTCTTTGATTTTTCTTTGATTTTCCATATTAGGACTTTTTTTGCTTTGTTTTGCCTTGTGCTGCAGGCTATTCCATTTTGCCTTTGTGGTCCATGGAACTTCATATTGATTGGAATACTTATTGTGAAGAATAAATGTTTGATTTTTTTATAACGCTTCAGTACTTACCCTTATTATTAGCTGGGGTGTGATGGTTATATCTCCCTCTGATGGGCATTTAAGGTATGGGAGGTATTTTCTGCCAAAACGAAAATGCAATCTCTCTTTTGCAAAGTCTGTGTACAAGAATGCTGCAAAAATTAAAATTGAAAATCACTCCATTTGCCATTTCATTTTCTGCCTGAACAGCAATGAAGCTGCAAGAAATGAAAAGTAAAATGCATTTCCACTTTTTATTTTATTTTTAATTTTTGTAGCATTTTTACATGCAGACCTTGAAAATGAAATTGAATGAAGAGAGAGATTGCATTTTCATTTTAGAATTTTCATTTTCTTTTTTGCAGAAAATACCTCCCAGATTTGAGGAAGTGCTGATTGGAATTTATGCACTTAAGGCACACCACAAGGAGTGGGGCAGCAAGTGAACAATCCGTTCTTGAAGGTGATGTGGAAAATGGACAAGCAGGAGGGTCTGAGTGAATTTGATGAGCTAAATTGTGATGACTGGATCAGAACATCTCCAAAACGGCAGGTCTTGTGGGGTGTTCCAAAGTATACAGTGGTGAGTACCTACCCAAAATGGTCCGAGAAAGGACATCTGGTGATTTGGCGGCTGGGTTGTTGACACCCAAGGCTTGTTGATGCACATGGGGAGAGCAAAAACTAGCCTAATCCCACACAAGAGCTATTATAGAAGAACTTAATACTGACTGTGAGAGAAAAGTGACAGAAGACACAAAACATCACAGCTTGCTGCAGACCAGTCGGTGTGCCCATAATGACCTTTGTCCACCACCGTCAGTGCCTACAATGGGCATGTGAGTGTCAGATCTGGACCACCTGATCATGGGCAAGAAATTGTTCTCTATTTATATATATATAAAAAAAAAATCAGTTCTTGAGGAGCAGTGGTGCACTGGTGAGTAGAAGGAATATCCTCAAGTATGGATTTAGAAATCTCCAAGGGTCTGAGAAGTTATGGTCAGTTAAAACTGTGTGATTATTTTTGCAGTATTATATGTTATCACCCCTGTAGTTGAAGACCTACCCATGTTTGAGTTTAAAACGCAAAGTCTCCGGCCATTATAATTTTATGATTATTCATGTTTGGAATGGATGCAAATACATTTTGGTTGAAGTCTCTATTATCCACATTGGGTGCATAGATATTTATCAAAATCACTTTACAGTTAAATAAACTACCCATCACATATCACCATTCAGGATCAGATACTACATCTGATACTACAAATGAAATTGTTCTATGTATTAAGATTCCCACACCTCTAGTTTTCTTTGTATGGCTGGAGTGGAATATTTAGCCAGTCCAGTCTTTGTGCAACCGAAACTGATCCTTGTTGATTAAGTGAGTCTCCTGTAAAAATACTATCTTGGTGTTTAGACCTGTTAGGTGAGAGAATACTTTCTTCCTCTTTAGTTCATGGTTGAGACCTTTGACATTCCAGCTCACAAAGTTCACTGTGTGGTCATTGAGAGATTGCTTCTGAACTTCTGTTGTCATTTTAGAAACTTAAGGTTGTACATTATTACATATGATAGGAGTAACCTTAATTTCCAGTATTGCCAGGTATTATGGCTTTGAAGCCTATTATGTTGGCACTGGTCTGATGAATCGCGTTTTCTTTTAGATCATGTGGACAACTGTGTGTGTGTAATTTGTTCACCTGGGGAAGAGATGGCAGCAGGATGCACTATGGAAAGAAAGCAAGCCGATGGAAGCAGTGTGATGTTCTGGGCAATGTTCTTCTGGGATGCCTTGGGTCCTGCCATTCATGCGGATGTTGCTTTGACACATACCACCTACCTAAAGATAGTCTCAGACCACGTACACCCCTTCATGCCAACTGTGTTCCCTGATGGCAGTGGCCTCTTTCAGCAGAATAATGTGCCTTACCACACTGCACAAATTGTTCAGGCATGGTTTGAGGAGCATGACAAAGAGTTCAAAGTGTTGATTGGGCCTCCAAATTCCCCAGATCTCAATCTGATGTGCTGGAAAAACAAGTCTGATCCATGGAGGCCTCACAACTTACAGGACTTGAAGGATCTGCTGCTGATGTCTTGGTGGCAGACACCACAGGACACATTCAGAGGTTAATGGATAACAGTATTTTGGTGGCAGAGGGGGGGACTTACATGAATTAGGCAGGTGTTAGTGCATACAGTGCAATCAGAAAGTGTTCGCTTTTTTGCACATTTTCTTATTGTGTGGCCTTGTGCAAAAATCACTGAAATTAATTTTTTCCCCACGTCAAGCCACACTTGATACTGTACCTCAGAATGACAGAGTGAAAACAGGATTTTAGATTTTTTTTGCAAATGTATTCAAAATTAAAAAAAAAAATCCCATTGACACAATAATTCAGATCTGTTGCAATGACCCTTGAAATCTGGTTCAGGTGCATCCCAGTCTCTGGATCATCATTGAGATGTTTAGAGTCCACCTGTGGTAAATTCAGTGGATTGGATTGGTTAGGAAAGGTGTACACCTCTCTACAGAAGGTCCTAATGTTGAGCAAAAACCAAAATATGAGGTTATTGGAATTGCCTGCAGAGCATCAGAGACAGGATTGGGTCAAGGCCCAAATCTGGGGAAGGCTACAAAAAAAAAAAACAAATTCCTGCAGCATTGAAGGTTCCGAAGAGCACAGTGGCCTCCATAATTCCTAAATAAAAGAAGTTGGGAAGAACAAAAACTCTTCCCAGAGGAATCAATGGAGAAGGGCCTTGGGAAGAGAGGAGAACAAGAAACCTGATGGTTACTCTGACTGAGCTCTGACGAACCTTTTGTGGGGGAACACATCACTGCAACACTATGGTAGGGTGGCTAGACGACACATGAAAGCCCACTTGAATTTTGCAAATAGACACCTGAAGGACTCTCAGAGGATGAAAATCAAGATTCTCTGTTCTGATAAAACTGAAATTGAACTGTCTGGCCTCCATTCTAAGGGTCATGTTTGGAGGAAACCAGACAACACTCATCACCTGCCTAGTCCTATTCTATTAGTGAAACCTAGTGGTGGCAGCAACATCAAGTTGTGGGATTGTTTCAGTGTCAGGGAATGGGAGACGAAGCGTTCAGACCCCTTTACTCTGCACGTCTGACTCCAACGTCCATACGGTTGGGCATTGCCCCATGAAGCCCATCTGCAATGACAGATCTGCCCACAGGTACCACCCTCAGGTAATATATCAGCTACGGCCAACTAGGAGAAGACTGAGGGACACACGTAGGAGGGAGTATTACTTTTGAGTGGCTTGGGGGTGTCTAAGAATGCATTGAAAGAAGTTTCCATGGCTTGTCCAACAATAGCGACTGAGGTAGGGTCGGTTTTATTTATTCATGACTGACTGACTTGCTTGCATTTAAGACATCATGGCCACACAGCTCTTCAGTTTTTTTTGTTTTTTTTTTTATTTCCTCTCACCTGGCCCACTAGCTGCCCATGTGACATGGAGTCACTTGCATTGCCTTGTTAAATAATGCATGTGCAGTGATTGGTTAGTCACTTTTGGGTAAATCGGCTATATAAATGAATCGCGGGGGCACCCTGAGCATGGGTGGTATGTGTTGGGGCTGTGTAGCTGCTTGCTGCTCAGTTACTTCTCGCACTGAAGGTGACCATTGGTCCGTCGCTTGCCACCAATCATTTTGCCACGCTGTTGCTGGGCATTGAGGAATGCTTGGGTACAATGATCCCTCTGTTCACAGCAGACGGATCATTTTCATTCCAACGCCTTTTATCTTCCTCCTCTGGCATTTGGCTGTTGATATAGAAACTCAGTGCGGTGAGCTTACACAAAACAAATGCCGTCTTGTGAATGGAACTCGCTGGGGAATTTCATTCATGGGCCTGCAGAAGAATGCCGACACACCCAGCCAGGCTTTGCGGAATGTGGCGGCTCCTCTGAGCATTTTAGCCTGCTAATGTCAACGTTCACTTGGCAGGCGCTTGATTGGAACGTTCAGCTTACAGTTGAACCCCTTAGGTAGCAAAAATCAGGGTCAGCGCTGAGGATTGTGGTGGAAGGACCAATAGAGGGTCTTAAATTAGGCACTCCATACAATGTTCTGGTGCTGTAGGCAGTGTAGATCTCTGGCCCAGTTTGTCCGTTTTTGACCCCCAAAACGTGTAACCTGCACATATACTGCAGTCAGGACCAAATTCTTATTTCTTGACTGCTGCTTTCTGATTCTATTCAATTGATCTTCTCCTGGAACATCAGATCTGATGGCTCAAATCGCATGATAGCCTTCCATCAGGTTGTTAAACCTAATTTAAAGAGGTTGTAGACTATTGGGGTCATTCAACCCCAGACAAATAAGTGCAAATTAGCAAAACAAAGGGCTAAGGGTAAAGGAAAATATGAGCTGACAGAAAGGTATCCAAATACAAGCACTGTGCAAAAAACATATTGCTATGCCTTCAGGGCCTAACTACACAATAGTGGTCCCTGACTACCCTTTGTCATACACGCATGCCCTGGGGAGTGTTTTTCTTGGATCTGATAAGGTAGAAATGATGGGGAAGGATAAGAATGTGACACACTTAACTGCCTTTACCCCTTCTGCCAAGATTGGTAGATGAAAATCCAGAGCGAAAAGTGATGTCACTTCTACCGTACTTCTGGAAGCCCCATAACTTCCTGTCAATTTCCTATTTAGGAAGAACACGACCAAAAGTTTGTGTTCATTTTGGACCCTGCTCTTAAAGAGGACAGATCCTCCATAGAGAAACCCTGATTATCTGTCTTGGGAAATTCGATTTTACATTGACACCATACTCCATGGTTCCTTTCCTCTTCCCATGTGAGCTTTTAATATCCGCTACTGCCCAGTTCCAGGCCCACATGATCACCAGGGAGACTCTCCTTTGAAGCCATATTGTAGTAATACGTGTAGCGTTCCAAATGATGCCACCAACCCTTGCATCTGCCCCTTACGCTGAGGTCTACTTGATGCTGAATGTCCTCTCCAGTTATCCCCAAAGGTTCTAATCCACTATTCCTCTTTGGGTTTTGAGGACTCCCAATCCCAAAATATAGAATTAAATATGGGGTCCCAAATGGTTCCATTCTGTACCTATAGCGCTCTCTATTGGCAGTAAATGGAATCCCCACCCATGAAATCCCCACAAGGTCTTTAAATATTTGTGTAATGGCGAGTCAGATGTGAACCATCGTGAAAGTGTCATGAAACAAATGTCCCAAACTGCAAAATTTAATCTAAGGTCCTGAATGGCTTCATTCTGTACCTGTAGTTGGTAAGAACAGGATCCCAACCCATGAAATCATTGCAAGGTCTTTAAATGTTTGTGTAATTATGATTCAGATGAAAATGTTACAAGACATGTAATCAAATGTATGCTGATGAAGGGCTTACACAAAAAATTACATATAATAATAATAATAATAATAATTAATCTTGAACCTTCCTATTTTATGGTCCTCTAAAATATTAAGCACATTTTGAGTATGGGTTATTATAAAGCATCATGCCATCTTCACAAAGAGGAAAGTTTTGTTCCAGTTCTTCTTGTCCTTTCCTTCTACTTCCCCAAGACTCTGGTGATTCATACAAGTGAGAGCGAGGGGTTCTAGGGAGAAAGGCAGATTTAAATTGACAGAGGGACACCCCTATCTGGTAATTCTTCCTGATCAGAATTTATTATTTACGCCTTCCTCTTCATTCGGCAGCTCCCGTTAGGGGTTGCCACAGCAGATCATCTTCTTCCATATCTTTCTGTCCTCTGCATCTTGTTCTGTCACACCCATCACCTGCATGTCCTCTCTCAGCACATCCATAAACCTTCTCTTAGGCCTTCCTCTTTTCCTCTTCCCTGGCAGTTCTATCCTTGGCACCCTTCTCCCAATATACTTCGCATCTCTCCTCTGCACATGTCCAAACCAACGCAATCTCACCTCTCTGACTTTCTCTCCCAACCGTCCAACTTGAGGTGACCCTCTAATGTACTCATTTCTAATCCTATCCATCCTTGTCACACGCAATGCAAATCTTACCATCTTTAACTGCCACCTCCAGCTCTGTCTCCTGCTTTTTGGTCAGTGCCACCGTCTCCAACCCATATAATACAGCTAGACACACTACCGTCCTGTAGACCTTCTCTTTCACTCTTGCTGATATCCGTCTGTCACAAATCACTCCTGACACTCTTATCCACCCACTCCATCCTGCCTGCACTCTCTTTTTCATCACTCTTCCACAATCCCCATTACTCTGTACTGTTGATCCCAAGTATTTAAACTCTTCCACCTCACTAACTCTACTCCCTGCATCCTCACCATTCCACTGACCTCTCTCTCATTCACACACATGTATTCTGTCTTGTTCCTACTGACCTTCCTCTCCTGTCTAGAGCATATCTCCACCTCTCCAAGGTCTCCTCAACCTGCTACCTACTCTCGCTACACATCACAATGTCATCAGCAAACATCACAGTCCACGGGGACACCTGTCTAATCTCGTCTGTCAACCTGTCCATCACCATTGCAAATAAGAAAGGCCTCAGAGCTGATCCCTGATGTAATCCCACTTCCACCTTGAATGCATCTGTCACTCCTACCACAGACCTCGGCACTGTCACACTTCCCTTGTACATATCCCGTACAACTCTGACGTACTTCTCTGCCACTCATGACTTCCTCATACAATACCACAGCTCATTTTGAGGCCTTCTCTAAACTTCTCCATCAACACCCTCACAGAAAACATTGCATCTGTATATTATTTCCCAGCATGAAACCATACTGTTACTCACTAATCATCACCTCACTTCTTAACTGAGCTTCCACTACTCTTTCCCACAACTTCATGCTGTGGCTCATCAATTTTATCCCCCTGTAGTTACTGCAGTCCTGCACATCCCCCTTATTCTTAAATAGCAGCACCAGTACACGTCTTCTCCACTCCTCAGGCATCCTCTCACTTTCCAAGATTCCATTAAGCAATCTGGTGAAAAACTCCACTGCCATCTCTCCTAAACACCTCCATGCTTCCATAGGTATGTCATCTGGACCAACAACTTTTCCATTCTTCATCCTCTTCATAGCTGTCCTTACTTCGTCCTTGATAATCCATTGTACTTCCTGATCCACTATCTCTACATCTTTCAACCTGCTCTCTTCATTTATCAGCCTCTCAAAGTACTCTTTCCATCTGCTCAACACACTCTCTTCTCTTGTGAGGACGTTTCTATCATTATCCTTTATCACCCTTAACCTGCTGCACATCTTTCCTAGCTCGGTCGCTCTGTCTAGCCAATCGGTACAGGTCCTTTTAATTCCTCCTTGGTGTCCAACCTCTCGTACAACTCATCATACGCCTTTTCTTTAGCCTTCGCCCACCTTTCTCGTCACCTTGTGCCTTATTTCCTTGTACTCGTCTACTTTCTGCATCTCTCTGACTATCCCACTTCTTTGCCATCCTCTTCCTCTGTATACTTTCCTGTACTTCCCCCATTCCACCACCAGGTTTCCTTTTCCTTCTTCCTCTGTCCAGATGTCACACCAAGCACCCTCCTTGCTGTCATCTTTACTACATCTGCTGTAGTTTCCCAACTGTCTGGTAACTCTTCACTACCACCCAGTGCCTGTCTCACCTTCTCCCTTAACTTGCAGTCTTTCTTTTTCAACTTCCACCATTTGATCCTTGGTTCTGCCCTCACTCTCTTCCTCATCTTGATCTCCAACGTTATCCTACAGACCACCATCCTATGCTGCTTAACTACACTTTCCCCTGCCACCACTTTGCAGTCTTCAATCCTCCTTCAGATCAACTCTTCTGCATAGGATGTAATCTACCTGTGTGCATCTTCCTCCACTCTTGTACATAATGCTATGTTCCTACCTCTTCTTAAAATACGTATTCATCACAGCCTTTTGGCAAAATCCACTATTCTCTGACCTTCTTCATTCCTCTTCTTGACACCATCACCTCCTCATCTCCTCTGTTCCCTTCAACATGTCCATTGAAATCCGCTCTAATCACCACCTTCTGTCCCTTGTGTATCTTCTTTCTCATCCATTGCACACCCAACTTTTGGGTTATATGCACTAACAACATTCATCATGACACCTCCAATTTCCATCTTCATAATCATTACTCTGCCTGACACTCTTTTCACCTCCAGAACACTCCTGACATACTGTTTCTTCAGAATAACGCTTACTCCATTTCTCCTCCTATCCACACCATAATAGAACAATTTGAATCTATCTCTGATCCACCTGGCCATACTCCCCTTCCATTTAGTCTCTTGCACTCACAATATATCAACCTTCCTTCTCTCTAGCATATCTGCTAACTCACTCCCCTTACTAGTCATACTGCTAACCCTTCAAAGTTCCTACCCTCAATTCCACTCTCTTTACCTCTCCTCCTGCCTCCGAACGTTTCTTCTTCTTCTGCTTCTTTTGCTTCTTCTTCTTCTTCTTCTTCTTCTGCTAACCTGGGGCTCGACCGATCTGGTATGGAAATTTGTATTGTTGTCCGCATATTGATTTGGCAAAATTTTACACTGGCTGCCCTTCCTGACGTAACCTTCCCCATTTATCCAGGCTTGGGACCGGCACAAAGAAACACACTGGTTTGTGCATGCCCTGTAGCTGGGT
Organism: Polypterus bichir lapradei; assembly: GCA_026402145.1. Classification (NCBI taxonomy): domain Eukaryota; kingdom Metazoa; phylum Chordata; class Cladistia; order Polypteriformes; family Polypteridae; genus Polypterus; species Polypterus bichir. The sequence goes on along the minus strand of JANRMT010062810.1, from coordinate 17,250,224 downwards.
TTGAATTTATTATTTACACCAAATGTCACAATTTAAGTGAAAAGTATCCCCTGAAAATGCTCTTTCTGTATCCCTAGGAAGGTTAATAAATACAAAACTAAAAGCAGAGCTTAACTAAAATTAAAAGTCTAAACTTGAAATATAACTAAAATAAAATGTAAATGCATGGGAACATTTTTTTTAATTTTATCACACAATTAAATTTCAGCACACCACATTTTCCAATAGTTTAGATGGCACAATCTGTTATTAAATCTGGGCATGGAAATCCATAGGCGAAACCAATGAAAACTGATATTAAGGTGACCCCCAATCAGGGCTGGATTAAGGTGGGTGCTATTGATGCTGCAGCATTAGGCTCATTCTTGGAATAGGCCCAGATGAAAACAGACGAGAATTTTCCGGAAGCTGAACGGTTTTCCTTTGCTATATTAACCTCAAAATAATTCTTAGAATGAAATTTGGAGTCCGACTTTCAGACGCCTAGACACAGCGTTACTTATTATACGGTTACTATTGTTGTTTGCGCTGTGACGTAACTATAATGTCGTTGTGTTTATTGTTAACCGAAGATTTCAAGTTAATGCTATCGATTTTACGTTAAACAGTTTACTTAGCAATTTAGCTGCGTTTTTTGCAATATCTTGGGGATTCTTGCCACTTTATTATTGTTCGGTAAGTGCCACATAGTAAATGTTTCACCTTGAAAGTTAGTTGTACAGTAAAAATCGATGGCTATTCAAATAGTTATCTGTAAATGTAAAACTAAAAGCTGGCCCGCGGGCCCGGCATGGATGTTTAGAATTTTTAAAATCCTCGACAGGATTCTGGTCTATTATGAAATTTAAATCGTGGACAAATTTTTACCCTCAAGAGCCTGAACTGAACCGCTTCGACCCAATGTCTTTGCAAATTAATATTTTCTTACTCTGTTTCGTAAGAGAATTGCGATATTTTGTGTATTTCATTGTTAGGTTTTCTGCATTAAGTGCACTTTTCAGGCAATTGCTATTGAATATTGATGTTATATAGTTTGATGTTAATTTTAAGTTGTTATGATACTGCGTCGTTATTATTATTCATGTTCAATAAAGGATGGCTAGTTGCGTCGCAGGCAATTAAGGCTCCTTGGTCGGTCTGAGTCAATGCCGTCTCAAAGAACAAGGCCCGCTCATGCCTGTGGTGACGTCACAATCGAGGTGCTACAGCAGCAACAGACGCATATAGAGAACCTGTCGCGTTGTACGCGTATAAATAAATTATTCCCGTGTAAAATTAATTAATGCAATGCGTGAAATAACAAAGGCAAGTCAGTTGCGTTATGCATTTTATTTATTTTTATATAAAACGTCACACATAACGTTTAATTCACATATTTGACATACTTAACATCGACTATTATATAGATATCAGCAACTCAACATTATATCAAAAGAACTGGCTTATTAGTTACCTCTTTTTTGTCAATGTAGCCAGTTTACGTTTGGGGTTAGCTTTTTCCTTAAAACCACCACGTTTATCTTTCAGATATTCAATGTGACTATTGTCACCTTTGACAGAAAATACAGATGACAATTTACGGAGATATGATGTGTGTGGCAAAATTAAGCATCGATCTCTCATCAAACTGTATGCAGCTCGAGACACACATAATAAACGAAAAGCCATTATAAGCATATCTGCACTATATCGACGTTGTGTAGCAAACAACAAAGAAAACTGATCAGTCAAAAAACGTAAACGAGGGTATATATCACAGCCATATTCATCATCATCACTCAGACTGCTACACAAGTTGTCTAATTCTCTTGCAACACAAGCAACTGTGTCAGTAATTGACATGTTACCATCATCATTTTCCACCAAACCACACAAATGACTTAATAATGTTGATAACTGTGACCAGCATGTTAACATGCAGTCAGAACCCAAAACCCATTCTAAACAATGCATATCAATCTGCAGCTCACCTTTATATACATGAACATGAAGTGTTCCATTAATTATGACAGAAACTGTAATACGTGGAATATTAAACAGTTTAACACGATATATGAAAATGCAGCCATCCTTCTGAATTGTAATCCAGCCATTACAATCCTTAATAAATCCATCAAGTTTATCACATAGCACATCAAAGCTCGCAATAATGTCATCAGACAGCCAATCTTGAAAAGCCTGTTCATGTCTAATATCAACTTCATTGTGTCGACAGTCTGGAGCTTTTCGCTTTTTTGGAGGTTCTGATGACAGGTATGCCGGTGTATTGGGGAACATTGTAGGAATAGCATCTGCAGTCAACTTGGGAATTTTCCGGTCAACACGTAGAATTGATCCATCTGGTCGAGTCACGGTATCCACTCGAACAATAAATTGAGGTGCGAAGTGTTTCTCACAAACAAACGGCATTTTACTGACATCCAAATTTGCTCGTGGTATCATGCGCTTCCATTTTTTCTGCATTTCGGGATCATCTGGAAATCGAAACACACTAACTTTCTCATATGGATGATCCTTTGTTGCTCGATTAGTTGCCTCGACAACCAGGGACACAGCAGGTTGATGGCATCTTGTGACCTATATAAAAAATAAACTACTTAAATTCACATATTTACAACACTAAATAACACCATGCCTGCGGCTTAACATTCCTTTCTTAGGCCTACTCTCGACAATAACATTGGTAATACTACTCTGTATTATTGTATGTTTAAAAAAATTTGTCGTGGCGAAACCTCCCATCATTTCACTAGGCAACACCTAACACAGGTCACGGAGTCACACCATTATACTGCATTACATGCCCTAACCTCCGTTTGCAGCATTATCGAGGTTACCCGCCACGCGGTGCAGTTGTTCGCCATTAAAATAAACAAAACACATCAAAATATTACATTGCACTGCACCGCAGACATCTGAACTTATAACCTTTACGACTGCAATAACTTTATATCAAAAAATAAAACGCCATTAACTTTCTTTACCACTTCAACGACGATCTTAGACGGAGAGTTCAGCAGGCACTGTTTGTAAACATAGCACCTCGATTGTGACGTCACCGGACCAATAAGTAACGCATGAGCGGGCCTTGTTCTTTGAGACGGCATTGTCTGAGTGCACATGTACGGTGAGTGTTGAATGCACCAATGGCGAGAAAAAATGGGCCTTTTTTTGCACTGCAGCATCAGGCCCAATTTCGTCTTAAGGCAAACTAATTGGGGTCAGGGCTGGATTATGTCCACTCATTGTGAAAGTTTATTTGATTTGGTTTGTAAAACAATGTGTAGTGGGGCTACTGGGGAGTGAAAACTTCAACTCCCAGCAATCCCTGCAGTGGCTCTGTTTGGTCATCTGCTGAAGGTGCATGGGCTGCTGGGGACAAGGAGACTGACGTGAGATTTAACCCTTAAACTGCCATAACTGGCTATATTTGGTTCCCAATGCAATTTGCCAGCACGACACAGCCGAGTATATTCGGTGACATACATTCATTGGGCGTGGCAACCGGCTTTAGTTGGTTCCCAGTTCAATTTTCCAGCACGCCTGAGCTGATCAGTCCATGTCGTCCATTCATTGAACAGGCAGCTCATGGCCACTGGCTCCCCCCCTAGTGAATCAACGTCGCTGTCCCTGGGATTCAGTCGCTGCACTAGACTGGCCTGCAAGCGTCAGCGTTGGCCTCTGTGTGCTGCCAGTTCAAGTGCAGTTGGCTCGGTGATTTACTGAATTTCATCAATGGCGTCACTTACACCTTGTACATATAATCATAGATTGTTACAGTAGTTTTTTTTTTTATAGTTTTAACAGTTCATTGGCAGTGTGTAAAATGATCATTGTTGCAGTAATCGGGATGCTCTTTGCATGAAAAAATGTGTTCCTTTAAAATTTCGGTTTTTCTTGGTGAATTGTGACGTTTCCTTTAAAAAGTGCAGCAAAAAAGTATTTGGCATCCAGAGGTGCATTAACCATCCAAGTATGTGGCAGTTTAAGGGTTAAAAGGAGGCAAGTTCTACACAGAAGTGGTTTTGGTTGTCTTGTTTCATGTCTTGTTTGTCTGTCTGTTTGCCTTCCCGTTTACTACTTGTGGATTCTTGTTTTGTTGTGGATCGTCTCCCATTTTGGGTGTATGGACTGTCTGGTGTCTTCCTGCTGCATGATGACTGTATGAGGAGTTGTCGATGACCTACGAAGAAAGGAGCGCTCCTGATCCCATCACACGTCATCAGGAAATACCGGTAGGAGTGATGTTTACATTCACATACAGCGAGCTGATCTCCCGACTATCCGTCTCCATCATTTCACTTCATCAGTTGCCATTTTCATGGACTTCAGCGTGCGTGGTTTTTGATAGTTGTTTGGTGGTGTTGAATTTGTGTTTATTGTATATTGCCGTAAAGGGAACTGGGAAGGGGTTGTTGTAGTTTCTATAGCTGTATTTTGTTTATTGGTGTTTAATACACAGTCTTCAATTTCTGTTTTATTACCATTTGCTTGTTGTCTCTGTGTGTGTGTGTGTGTGAGTTGGGCCAAGGCTGGGTGTGTTTGTGGGATCCCTACCGAAAAAAATAAATAAATCACCGTTGTAGGCCGTGATTATCTTAGCTGGGTTTTTTAATCCACAAGTAAAACTCAATGAACAGTATCTACAAACTGGCACACAGTGTGTTCAAAATGGTGAACGGTGGAACCTACCTGGGTTATGGAGTCCAACTTCATGTTCAATATCGAATGCTCTTCCTCTGACTCTGATGATGGTAGGCCTGAACGATTTCTTATCCTTGATCTTTACTGTCTGCTTTTTCTGAATGTGGTTACATGCAGCTGGCAAAGTGTTCATTTTTTTTCTTCCTATAATATCTTGGATTTTTTTTTTGTATTTCTTGACAATAAACTTATTTATGTCTGGATTTAATTTTTTCCCCTTGCACCTGATGTTGTATGGTTAAAAATGTAGCCCATGGAAGCCCCGTTTTTTACCCCATGAATGCCAATCAAAAATATTCCAATTAGGCAAGAAAACAATGGGCCTGGTAACAGTGGGATCAGCCTAGCCATCCCCTTTTAATAACTCAAAATGTGTAAAAACAAAGCAAAAAACAGGCTACCATCACCTCTCGTCATCGTTTTCTTTTTCCATCTCAACTTTTTCTCTATTTGTTTTGAGTCCTTCTCCCTCAAGCAGCATCTGTCAGAATGAACGCCCTCTTTTATCTCTGGAACCGAACTTCGCGGCTGACTTTGGAAGGGGCAGGGCTTATGAAGCATGGGGTGTGGTCAGGAGTCAGCTGGATTTGGCTCCACTGAGCATAGTGGCTGGTCTCTGAATGGGAGGGGCTT
>JANRMT010062810.1:17202644-17239333 GCA_026402145.1 Polypterus bichir lapradei | reverse complement strand
TATCTATCTATCTATCTATCTATCTATCTATCTATCTATCTATCTATCTATCTATCTATCTATCTATCTATCGTGCCTTTCATTACACCCATTTGAATTCCCTGCTCATGCTGCCCCATCAGGCCTCTCTGCTGCCCCCCAGAGGCCGCCTCTCCATCAGACCTGAGTATATGGCTCTCTTTAATGAGACCCCCATCTGTAAGGAGGGCAGTGTCACCGTAAGTCGTCCAAGTTGCCTGGCTAACTATTGAAGTGCTCAGTTCATCTGTCACCATAAACTTGAAGGCTTATGGTGACTTTTTGCATCAGGACAGCAGCTGCAGGGTCTTCTCCTAACAGATGGTGCCCAGAGCTGGCACCTGCCCTTAAAGGGACTGTTTGTTCCCTCATGTCTGGACTTGACACATGCTGCCCTCCTGTTTTTCTTTTCTTATTCACTCTTCATCTCCAGGGTGGGTGGGTGGCCATGAACGCAGACTCTGCACCTCCACAATGGAAACAAAGCAAAGAGGAGCCTGGGGTGAAGTGTTGTCTCAACATCAAACGTGGCATACGCGGTGGATGAGAGAGCAGGCGGCACTTCTAGAAGAGCACTGAGGCCTGAGTGGAATGACAGCCGTCTGTCCATCCGTTAACCACTTGTCCAGTTCAGAGTCGCAGGAGGTGGACTGGATGCAAGATGGGAGCCCACCTAAGACAGGAGGCCAATGCTGAGTCACCAGGTAACCTGATCTGGATGGGGCACGAGGACATCACAGGGCACAGCGCCAGTCACTTAAATGGGGTTAGTTTTAAAGAGGCCTAATAACTTAACATGCCCATTTTTACTTTATGTGTCAGTGTGAATTTATGTGCGTTTTATGTTTTATCGTTGCTTTTGTTACAGATCATTATTTTATTTCTGCCAGTTTCAATTCTGATTGTGTAATTGTCTGCTATCTCTTTAAATGTCCTGCTGTTCCTTGCGGGTGGAGACCCAGGAGGCGGGGCCACCCTGATGTCATCACTCCTGACCCCTCCCTCTGCTGAGACGGTTCAGGAGTCGGAGCTCAAATGAAGACAGGATTCTTGACCAATGCATGAGAGGAAGAGGCGGGTCTTCAGTTCCAAAAATTCTTCCCAAGAGGCTGGATAACGGATCTGTGGGTTATATAAAAGTTAATTGTGTGATTTGTTTTCCATGGACATTTATCACCTAAACTGCTGCTCTTCACTACTTGTTGCCGTTTTTCTTCTGTTAGGTTACAGACGTATTGCTCGCCATTCTGCATGAATTCATGAGATTAAAAATCTCACCTCTACAAAGTACATGGGGTAAGTAACATTTAAAGAAATATCATTTTTGGGTGGAGGGTTCAAGGCTTTCAAGCCAAAAATGTTCCCAAGTCTCGAGATCGCAACACGTCATCTGAGGAAGGCAAAAAAAGCCAAAAGCAGAACTTTAGTGTGAGATTCAGTTATTTTAAAAGGGTGTGAGCCTCATCTCTTTGCCCACCTTGTACCCTTGTCCTCTCAGCGCTGTAGACCACTCAACAATTATAAGTGAAAAAGGCACACTTGTGACCGCTTGCACTCTTTCATTATGCAGAAGCTTACCGTGTTCATAAAGATTCCCTTTTCAACAATTTGAAATCATTTCAGTTTTTCTTCCCGTCTGCCCTCCTGGCAAACTGGTACATGAAAACCCCTACATAGGACATGACGTTCAGATCATCTCGATGTCCAGTTATCGAAAATAAATATCAAGCTTTTTTTTTGGGGGGGGGGGGGTGCTTCCCCTTCCCCTTCCCCTTCCTCTTCCCCTTTAGTTTTGGTCCTCTAAGATCCAATAACTAATTTTTTTAGCTCATTTTTGGAGTCGATTTTGAGCAGGAAATGACCTCCTATGGACAAAGAGGAAACCCATACAGTTAGTGTCGTCAGCAACAACAATGAGAAGGATTTGAAGTTGTACAGGTGACATAACTGACCCCAGGGGTTCACACCCTAATGAGAAACGAGGGCTCAAAATCACCAAACTTTAAGAAAATGAGGATCAGCAATATAAACATGTGGAGTGTTGGTTTATGCTATTTTAAGGTTGCTGATCACAACACTCATTACCGGTGGTCCTAGCCCTCTAAGAGCAATTCTGAGAAGGTTCAAAATGACAAATATAAGCATGTTGGGTATTGTTTAGGACTATTTCAGGGTCAGTGATTATGAATACAGATAAAGTGATAGATAAGGAGTGGTGCTATACGATAGATAGATATGAAAGGCACTATATAATGGATAGATAAATAGATATGGATGGCACTATATAATAGATAGATATAAAAAAGGCACTATATAATGGATAGATAGATATATAGATATGGATGGCACTATATAATAGATAGATAGATATGAAAGGCACTATATAATGGATAGATAGATATATATCTATGAAAAGCACTCTATAATGGATAGATAGATAAATAGATATGGATAGCACTATATAATAGATAATAGAGTCAACATTTAGACTTTTTTTTTTTTTTGTCTAATGTCGTTTGTACAACACGTCTCATTTTTCGTTCAGTTATATGGGGTTTGACTTCGGGGCCCCAAACCTTAACGTGTATCTGCACAAACACCTGTCCTTTCATTGAAGTGGACGAATAAGATATGAATACTCCATCCACACCTCCTTGAAAATCAAAATAGAAAAGGTATTCAGTCCAGATCACCTTATAACACCGTGAACCAATATAAGAAATTTAAACTTCACCCCCCAATCTTTTATAGGTGCATTAGCACCCATTGCGCAGAGCACCTACTGTGGTTGCCATTTGTCCGTCTGTCTGCATGAAACAACTCGGCTCCCAGTGCTGAATCTGTTGTAATCTGGTACGCTTATCAGAAAAGGAAATTTGTCAGGAAGATTACAATTTTTTTGAGATATTTGAATTGAATTGCAATGTACAAAGTTTTGAAATTTCACAATTTCCAGTTAAAAAGCCCTGGCAAATTTGTGAATTCGTGTGTCTTAAAACAGAGAAACATGGAGTGCGACTTTGACTACAGATTAGTTTAAATTTTCCTTAAAACAAAATCCTGCTGACTGTGTTTTGGGTTTTGTTTACTGAGTTTTCATTTTTGGTTTCGGCTGTGGCCTGTCCGTTGACATAAGATTCTTGTTTAGTTTATCTTCTGCTCCTTTTAAAGCCTAAGTTTGCCAACTTTTAAGCTGAGTTGCCCCGAAAGCTTGCATATTGTAATTTTTTTAGTTAGCCAATAAAAGGTGTCATTTTGCTTGGCTTTTCTCTACATTCATAATGGCTAACACGGTACAACACCCTAGTACTACCAATTTTCAATTCAAAGTGATTTCTTCACAAACATGCTAATCACTACACACAAATGTATTCTAAAGTTAAACATTTTCTTTAGATTTTAAAAACTGTTTTGCCGTCAATGCTTTACAATGGAGGCTAACATGATATCAACGGAAAATAAAAGCTCTAAAAACATATCAATTAAGCGGAAAAAGTTTTCATATAAGTAAATGTGCCTTCCATGTTTCTAACAACAAAAAGTATCTGGAAATAATTATTCTAATTCCTGGTACTATTTTTCTTGTGGTAAAGTATACATGGCTCTGAGGCTAGGAATCTGCACTGGTAATCGGAAGGTTGCCAGATTGAATCCTGTAAATGCCAAAAGGGACTCAGCTCTGTTGGGCTGAGAATGGCCCTTAACCTGCAATTGCTGAGCACTTTGAGTAGTGAGAAAAGCGCTATATAAATGCAAAGAATTATTATTATTATTATTTTCAAAGAGGCGGCATGGTGGCACAGTGGGCGTCACTGCTGCCTCGCAGTTAGGAGACCGGGGTTCGCTTCCCGGGTCCTCTCTGCGTGGAGTTTGCATGTTCTCCCCGTGTCTGCGTGGGTTTCCTCCGGGTGCTCCTGCCCAGTGTTTGTTTCCTGTTTTGCGCCCTGTGTTGGCTGGGATTGGCTCCAGCAGACCCCGGTGACCCTGTAGTTAGGATATAGCGGGTTGGATAATGGATGGGTGGGATTATTTTCAATTTGCTTGTGCAAGTTCCCATACAAATACAGAAGTAAACCAAAACAAAACTAACCACGTGGCATGAAAAATTTACCGTGATTTGGACTTTCAATTTGGTCTTTCTTATTGTGGAAAAAGACAAATGGTGAGATGACGTGCACAGCTGCTCTTCTTTTAAAATGACTGAAACTGATAAAGTTGATGGTTTTTAGTTTATATGTGTCATTTTTTTAACAATTTTACAATGTGTGTGTAATAGTCATGTAGGGACTGACTGAGCCAAGGCCTACTCTGATTGGCCATAGGCCCAGCCAATCAGTTCATTGTATGTGAAATTTTCCATTAAATTTTGTAATCAAATTGGATACTTGTTGTTTTAGCTTTCCTTTGGATTTGAAGTGGTATGTCAAATCCCATTGGTTCACTGAATTTTTGTAATCTTTTTAGTTAGCCAATAAAAGGTGTCATTTTGCTTGGCTTTTCTCTAAATAAATAAATAGATAGTGTAATGAAACAAACAGACGAGATGCACAGATTAAGGGTTCGGGGAATTCCCCATATAATGTAGGTTGGTCCGAGCAATCCATCCAGACTGATACCATGGTCAAAATTGCAAAAATCAGACATTTGACACACAACAAGGTTCGATGGGACTTTTATGGGAGTGTGGCAGGAAGTGAAGTAGACAGAGGAAATGGGAATGACGTTGAAGATGAGTGACGAAGATGACGACATAATCAGTAGCGTGAAATGGACAGGAAGAGAAGTCATCAGGTTAGGATGGAAGCGACACCAGTTGAAAGGACCCGGAAGTGGAGTCATCCGTGAGAGTTGGAATGGATGTTACCCTGGTGGACCTCCAAAAGGTGTGGTCTTTAGTCCTCTGTTTTTCTGCTGAAGAAGGGAGAAAGGCATTAGTACTTCGTTTCAAATTCCCATCTTTTGTTCTTTTGCACTCAGTCTGACCCATTGGCTGCCCCCCATTTTTGTGTGTGTGACAATAGACAGACAGACAAATAGATAAATAAATAAATGGTGTTGTTACAGTGTATGTCTAACCTGATTGGCTGTGGTCTTAGACAGTTAACAGAACCTTAAGTTCCTTAATTGAGTATTTTTGACAAACACCACGAAATAGTTTCTTATTTTGAGGAAATATTTCTGACATGGCAAAACAAACAGAAGGTTTTGCCTTGTTTAGATGAAGATGAACGCCCAGGCACAAGTGAGACACACAATATGCAATGGTGTGCGGCTGAGAAAATGACTGGAGCAAACATTTCAATTGCGCTTTCATTGAAGGACTGGTACAACTTGCAGCATCGAGAGAGTTTTTTCACGCGTAAATCGGCTCAAGACACGTTTTTGAGATCATCAGTGTCATCAGTTCGTCTCAGTAACTTGACCATCTTATCATTTTGAACACGATCAAATGAGTAGATTCATACCTGGTAGCATGGATCGTGGACTATCTTACAGACAGACCTCGGTATGTGCGTCTCGGGAACTGCAGGTCTGACATTGTGGTCAGCAACACAGGGGACTGTACTTTCTCTGGTCCTGTTCAGCCAACATACATCAGACTTCCAATACAACTCGGAGTCCTGCCACGTCCGCTGACGACACTGCTAACGTGGGCTTCATCAGGAGTGGGCAGGAGGAGGAGTATAGGAACCTAATCAAGGACTTTGTTAAATGGTGCGACTCAAACCACCTACTACTGAACACCAGCAAAACCAAGGAGCTGGTGGTGGATTTCAGGAGACCCACGACCGTCATGGACCCTATGATCATCAGAGGTGACTGTGCAGATGGTACAGACCTGGGAGTGCAGCTGGATGATGGACTAGACTGCCAATACTGATGCTATGTGTAAGAGAGGACAGAGCTGACTATGCTTCCTTAGAAGGCTGGCGTCTTTCAACATCTGCAATAAGATGCTGCAGATGTTCTATCAGACGGTTGTGGCGAGTGCCCTCTTCTACGCGGTGGTGTGCTGGGGAGGCAGCATAAAGGACGCCTCACACCTGTGCAAACTTGTGAGGAAGGCAGGCTCTATTGTAGACACGGAGCTGGACAGTTTGACATCCGTGGCAGAGCGACGGGCGCTGAGCAGCTCCTGTCAATCATGGAGAATCCACTGCATCCACTGAACAGGATCATCTCCAGACAGAGGAGCAGCTTCAGCGACAGACTGCTGTCACCGTCCTGCTCCACCGACAGACTGAGGAGATCGTTCCTCCCCCACACTATGTGACTCTTCAATTGCACCCAGGGGGGTAAAAGTTAACATTATACAAAGTTATTGTCTGTTTTTACCTGCATTTTTATCACTCTTTAATTTAATATTGTTTTTTTATCAGTATGCTGCTGCTGCTGGAGTATGTGAATTTCCCCTTGGGATTAATAGAGTATCTATCTACCTACCTATCTATCTGCCTACCTACCTACCATGCCAAACAAAGACACCTTTGTTTGGCATAAAATGTTACAAGACCGGTAGGGACCGATTTTGTGTGTGTGTGTGTGTGTGTGTGTGTGTGTGTGTCTGCTGTAGCACAACAACGTTCGATTGCCTTGATAATTTCTGCTCGATTTTTGTATGGTCCTAATAATTCAGTTATGTGAATGCACCACAGTATGAACAGATGTATTTTTTGGAAAAGTGCCCTTATATATCCTTCTAAAAATCTAGAACACCCCATTTTACACAGACCCACCCTAAAATCTATTCCTGGCCATGTCCCTGGTGTGTAAACATACAATTGCAGCTCAATTCTCAACCACTGTCTTGGATGTATTCAGTAAGTTTTTATTTTCCGGTAATACGCCCCACCTCCATTGTAAAGCACCAGTGATGGCAACAAGTTTTTAAAAACGTATATACAGGATGGGCCATTTATATGGATACACCTTAATAAAATGGGAATGGTTGGTGATATTAACTTCCTGTTTGTGGCACATTAGTATATGTGAGGAGGGAAACTTTTCAAGATGGGTGGTGACCATGGTGGCCATTTTGAAGTTGGCCATTTTGGATCCAACTTTTGTTTTTTCAATAGGAAGAGGGTCATGTGACACATCAAACTTATTGGGAATTTCACAAGAAAAACAATGGTGTGCTTGGTTTTAACGTAACTTTATTCTTTCATGAGATATTTACAAGTTTCTGACCATTTATTAAATGTGTTCAATGTGCTGCCCATTGTGTTGGATTGTCAATGCAACCCTCTTCTCCCACTCTTCACACACTGATAGCAACACCGCAGGAGAAATGCTAGCACAGGCTTCCAGTATCCGTAGTTTCAGGTGCTGCACATCTCGTATCTTCACAGCATAGACAATTGCCTTCAGATGACCCCAAAGATAAAAGTCTAAGGGGGTCAGATCAGGAGACCTTGGGGGCCATTCAATTGGCCCACGACGACCAATCCACTTTCCAGGAAACTGTTCATCTAGGAATGCTCGGACCTGACACCCATAATGTGGTGGTGCACTATCTTGCTGGAAAAACTCAGGGAACGTGCCAGCTTCAGTGCATAAAGAGGGAAACGCATCATCATGTAGCAATTTCGCATATCCAGTGGCCTTGAGGTTTCCATTGATGAAGAATGGCCCCACTATCTTTGTACCCCATATACCACACCATACCATCAATTTTTTTGTTCCAACAGTCTTGGAGGGATCTATCCAATGTGGGTTAGTGTCAGACCAATAGCGGTGGTTTTATTTGTTAACACAAACACAATGGGCAGCACATTGAACACATTTTATAAGTGGTCAGAAACTTGTAAATAACTCATGAAAGAATAAAGTTACGTTAAAACCAAGCACACCATTGTTTTTCTTGTGAAATTCCCAATAAGTTTGATGTGTCACGTGACCCTCTTCCTATTGAAAAAACAAAAGTTGGATCCAAAATGGCCACCATGGTCACCACCCATCTTGAAAAGTTTTCCTCCTCACATATACTAATGTGCCACAAACAGGACGTTAATATCACCAACCATTCCCGTTTTATTAAGGTGTATCCATATAAATGGCCCACCCTGTAGTACTAGGGTGTTCTACTGTGTTAGCCATTATGAATGTAGTGAGAAGTCAAGCAAAATGACACCTTTTATTGGCTAACTAAAAAGATGAATGAATACATCTCGCCTGAAGAAGGGGCCTGAGTCGCCTCAAGCTTATATATTGTAATCTTTTTAGTTAGCCAATAAAAGTTGTCATTTTGCTTGACTTCTCACTAAAAACGTATAGAAAGTACTTAACTTTAGAACACAATTTCACAAGGCAAATGCATATTTACCTGAAAGAAAAACATTGACTTGGAAAAAATATCAAACTTATCCTTTTGTGGTCGTGTGAGGAATGGCAATCAACTCGGGTGAAATGTTGGGCTACCAACTTAGCCGATCCTCTTTATTTCAAAGTTTTACAGTGGGAGCACAAACAAAAAGACCGCTCAAGGGTGCGATTAATAAACGAAAAACAACAGGTATCCACTCTGGGGCCCTCAAGTTTGCGTTTCCTTCTTGGCTCTCGGACTGGCTAAGGAGCTCTGTCTCACGGGCTGCTCAGTCAGCAAAAGACGTTCCTTTCTAAACGTTAGACAATAATTTTGCATAATATTATCTGTTATACTTTCGTAGTTATCACTCTTTAATTTAATATTGTTTTTTGTATCAGTATACTTCTGCTGGAGTATGTGAATTTCCCCTTGGGATTAATAAAATATCTATCTCTCTGTCTATCTTTCCCTTCACCTCAGAATTTACGGGTTGACGACTGGAATGGAGAGTCAGTTGCTCTCCCTGGGCATCTTCTCGGCACTATAGAGTGAAAGGGACTGGACACGATTAGCGCCAGCACCTCCTCTCATCCAGGAGGGGTATGACATGCCTCAGATGAGGTTTGAAGGTGATCCTGTGACTATGCATGCGTGATTCCTTTAACCCTTAAACTCCCGGAAACCAGCTATAGTCGGTTACCAGTGCAATTTGCCAGCACACCAGAGCTGATCAGTCTGTGCCTTACATTCATTGAGCAGCCAGCTCATGACCACTGGCGCCCCCTAGTGAATCAGCATCACTGTCTCTGGGATTCAGCCGCTGCACTGGACTAGCCTGCAAGTGTCAGCGTTGGCCTCTGTGTGTTTGTGTGCCACCAGATCAAGCGCAGTTGGCTCAGTGATGTACTGAATTTCATCAATGGTGTCAGTGGCACTTCTACATATAATATGAGATATTGTTGCAGTAGTTTTTTTTTTTTAATAGTTTTTAGAGTTCATTGGCAGTGTGTAAAATGATCAGTGTTACAGTAATTGGGATGCTCTCTGCAAAATAAATGTGTTCCATTAAAATTTTACTTGGTGAATTGTGACGTTTCTTTAAAAAGTGCAGCAAAAAAGTATTTGGCATCTGGGGGTGCATTAACCCCCCAGGTAGGTGGCAGTTTAAGGGTTAACATCTTTTCCATTCTGATTTTTCAGCCCAAGCAGTGCAGTTAATTGCATTACTTAAGTAACTTTAAATTTAAATGAATTAATGTAAGTTAAACACTGATTAAATTAGGTGTCTTTGAGGCATAGATGGAAATGTGAGAGCACACAGGGCGAATACAAAACCCGAAAGGAATCTGAACCAAAATCACTAAAAAGCTTCCCCACACCTTTCTGTGAGTTAATGCCATAAAAAAAATGACAATAAAAAGGATGGTCAGCCCTCCCACCTCCTTGTCAACCAATGAGAAGCTGACTGAAATTCAAAAAATGCATTGGCTCCGCCCCAGTACTCTACTGTCTATCGGAATCAGACACTAAGGTGTTAACTCCGCCCTCTTGTGCCCTTCAGCCAGCCTCTCTCTCTCTCTCTCTTTGGGGGCCCAGGTACGCGGATTTGATTTGCAGTTTTTCGGCTTGTTGTGCCTGATTTGCATAACAGTCGCCGGCTCATTTGTAACAAAATCAGAGCAGACAGAATGGGGCTTTTCCTGTAAGTCGTGTTCACCATACTTTAACTTTAGAGGGAAGCTGGGTGGTGCAGTAAAGGCGCTTGGAATTCTGTCTCCTGATTTGCATTTAATGACAGCTCCCGGGTATTCCCGCTCCACCTTTTGTGGTATTTACTTGGGCTGCTCACACAGCACTTTAATCCAGTCTGTCACAGCCCGCAGTACAGGAGATGTACGAGACAACCTGGGGCCTTGTTACGGATCATCAGCCTTTGCCTGTTTATGTACGGCATGGCGAGTTTCACGACATTAGCTGGCTTTCTAAAAATGCATTCCTTTTTTTTTTTTTTCTCAATAATCTCACAGGAAACCCAATGAAGACCACTTGGAAAATTAGGACCGTCAAAAGAATTCTACTTGGGTACTTTCAATTGCCATTTCAGGTTACTGTCGTGTCCTGCTTCTTCTGGGTCCCTGGGACCCCTATTCCATTTTCGGGAGCATTGCAGGGGTTCTGTTGTGGAAGGGTCCTAATATTTCCCCTTTATAATTTTGATTAAGTACACCTGACCAAAAATGTCCCCAATGTTCACCCTTAACAAGTCTCCAACTGGGTCCCCGGGTTCTTGATGAACTCCTTTTAAAGTCGCCGTCTCGATCCACTGGACTAATTCCCTTCGTAATTTGAATCCCTTTTGCGATAACTTTTCTGATAACGTGACACCATGTTGTTTCTGAAGGGGCAGTGCTATTTTGGTAAACTGCTCCCATGATGCAACATCCCATTGCTAGCAATAATAATAATTCTTTACATTTATAAAGTGCCGTCACAGACGTGCGCGTGGGAGGCAGCTGAAGGGCTCACAAAGGGATCATTCCGTGCCGGACCAGGGGGTGGCAGGGTGCACTGGTCCTTCCTCTTTGTCATTGGCAGACCAACCACGGGACATTTTGCCAGGACTCGAGGACGTCACTTCTGGCTCCGCGCCCGATGACATCACTTCCCCTGCCCGGCTTTAAAACCGCCATGTTTGCCTATTGTGGTCGTTCTATTGTTGGACTGAAGTCTGTTGAGATGATTAATTTGGAACCAATCAAGTATACGGGTGGCTGCCCCCAAACCTCTTTCTCTGTGTCTGTCCAATCATTTCACAGCACTTTTCTCAAAGTGCTACTCAAAGTGCTACTTGTGACGATGCGGGTTCTGCTTCATGCTCCCATCTGCTGTTCGGGAGCCCTTGAACTCTACACCGTTGGCAATGTTACCAATGAGCTAGACAGTGAGGCTACAACATAGCAAAGGGATGGTACAAAGTGCAAAAGTGCTTTTATTTATTTACAATTAAAAACAAAGTGTTCAAAGTAAAGTGCAGTGTCTTAAAAAACAGTCTTCAATAAATAAATAATCCATAAAACAAACGTGGAGGTAAAAATCAATAAATAGAAAAAAACAATCCTTAAAAACGTGGTTAAAAACAACGCTGGAAGCAGTCCTTTAAAATACCATTCAGAGCCCGATGTCTTCTATCCTAGCGTCTCTCCTGCTTCACCCGTCTGGGCCCCGCAACAGGCGAGACGCTCTCTCTGCAGCTGTCTTTCACTCCATTTTAAACAGGTCTGGAGGCCTCCCGATCCTGGCTTTGGTCGCGCACTCATCCCACACTCGAGCCTTAGCTTCTCTCCAACGGCCGGGACTCTCACGCTGGAGATGATCCTCCCAAGTCTCCCGACTCCCGCTGCCTTCCCGGCCTTACGCGGCCAGTCGCCCTTCACTGGTCACTCCTGCTACTCGATCACTCAGCGGGAGCGACCACTACTACAACGCCCGGGTGTCGGCCTAACACCCAGGCTTCCGTACAGCTGCCTGCGAGCATTCACTCGCTCGCTCGCTCACCCGCACCGGCTCTCTTTCACTCTCTCTCTCCTGCTCCGGCTTTCTCCTCACTTCCTTCCAGTAACCTCCGTCTCTTTCTCTTTCCGTTCATCTCTTTTCTCCCCTTTTTAGCCGACTCGCACTTCTATATATCGAGAGGGCATAGCAGCTGCGGCAAATTAGCAGCTCCAGGAACAATCACGGATGTGGGCAGTCTCTCACCTGTGCACGCCCACATCGCAAATCGCCCTGAGAACTGCTTCAGCAACACAACTACCACGCCCCCTCGCTAAGCCGCGAGCACGGTGATTATTTATTTAAAACTGGCATTTGCTGAGAGAGCTGTGGACCCGCTATACCCCACGGCCACACAGGGAGGGCCAGGGACGTGAAGCCGTGATCTCCTTACGGCGAAGCAGCAGTGGGCATGTCCTGGAATTTGTGCCACGTTACTCTATGTAAGACGGCATCACATGTGACTCATTGTTCGAGTTTATGGATACGGGGTTGAAGTCTACTAACTAGAGTGAAGGCTAATTGGCAAAAGGACTACCGATTGTGTTTCAGACTACGACTTTGGTTTACATTCCCATTTTGTAAAAAAGATGGCCTTGATTTATTGGTTTTTGACTTTACATGTTTGATGATTGGATAATGGATGAATGTTTGACCAACATGCTGGAATTCCATGAGGAAGCAACAAAAGAATATGACCAGAGTGGAGCAGATGATCTCATTGATCTGGACTTTCAGAAAGCATTTGATAAGATGCCACATGAGAGGTTGGGCATCAAACTAAAAGAAGTGGGAGTTCAGGGTGATGTTTTTTGATGGGTGCAGAATTGGCTCAGACACAGGAAGTGGAGGGTGATGGTGTGAGGAACCTCATGAGAATTGGCCGATGTTAAGAGTGGTGACCAGCAGGGGGCAGTGGTGGGGCCACTGGTATTTTTAATATATATATAAATGATTTGGATAGGAATATAAGAAACAAACTGGTAAAGTTTACAGATGATATCAAGATAAGTGGATTGGCAGATAATCGAGAATCCGTTGAATCATCACTGAATGACTTGGACAGCAGACAGGACTGGCCAGATTAAATTTAATGTCAGTAAATGTAAAGAATTACACATAGGAATTAAAAATGTGAGGTTGGAATATACAATGGGAGGACTGAAAATCGGAAGTACACCTTATGAGAAGGATTTTAGGGGTCGTAGTAGACTGAACTTTCAGACAGTGTGCAGAAGCCATTAAGAAGGCTAACAGCATGTCAGGTTATATAGCGCCTTGATGTGTGGCGTACAAGTCACAGGAGGTTCTGCTCAAGCTTCAGAACACACTGGTGAGGCCTCATCTGGAGAACTGGGTGCAGTTTTGGTCTCCAGGCTACAAAAAGGACACAGCAGCACAAGAAAAGGTCCAGAGAAGAGCAACAAGGCTGATTCAGGGCTACAGGGGATGAATTATGAGGAAAGATTGAAAGAGCTGAGCCTTTACAGTTTAAGGAAAAGAAGATTTAGAGGAGACCTGACTGAAGTGTTTAAAATTATAAAGTGAAACAGTCCAGTGGATCGAGACGGTGACTTTAAAATGAGTTCATCAAGACACAGTTGGAAACTTGTTCAGGGCCCAGCCTTACAAATTAAGACAAAATCCTCTTTGATTTTGTTGCGTTGAGTCGCAAAATATTATGACAGAGTTGCTTAGGATGTCGCGTTACATGCCACTACATGTCACAGTCGTGTGCGGCAGCTCACCACAACTCAGTAAGATTATCTAAATAAAGACTACAAGTGGAAATCATTGCAAAGGCCATATAGTGTGACTGACTGTGATTTAAGGTGTAAGAAAGGAATAAAAAACAAAAGAAAGAAAAATAAAAGCCTGGGGCGAGTCCCAAGTGACACACCGTACATGCAAATTCTTTTTTTTTTTTTTACTTAGTAAAGTATTCTGTGTCAGGGGTCTTATATAAAATAAGATTCATGACTGAACTGCTGTCCTCCTAAACAACTGACACATCGGCCACAGGACTCCTCCCTTCAAGACAGGCTTGAAAATGGCTGGAGGATCGAATCACGGGCAGCATGGTGCACACTGGGTAAGAAGTGTCACCACACGTCACTGAGACCCTGATTAAAGTCCTGGCTGGGGTCTCCATATGTTCTGCATGTTCTTCTTATGCTCCAGTGGGACTCTGGTTTTCCAAATTGCTCTGCCCTGAAGGTGTGTGCCCAGTCATGGACTGGCATTCTGTGGACTTGTGCCAGCTTCTTCTAAGTTAAAGCCCCGGCTCACCCTGAGCTGTGTCATCAGTAAAACAGGTTCCCAAAAAAAAAAAAAAAAAAATACAAAGAGGGCTGAATTGGCAACAGGCTGCTTTGCTAGGAAGCCAGCACCTCTGTGTGAATTTTCAGCTTGAATTCGAAGTTGTCGGCTGGCCGCCCGCACCTTTGTGCATTCACCTAATTTTTTTTTTTTTTTATCCCTCTTTCCTTCTAATTAGGTGTTTATGATTTGTTCGTTTCACGATCAGTTCAGCCATTGTTTTCTCTGGGAAAAAATGTAACACACCCAAGACAAATTTCCCAAGGGGTTGACGGCAGGCTCACAGACAGTTCTGAACTTTTCTTTTTCACTTTTTCCTTAATGCAAAAAGTTTTTGCATTAAGGAAAGGAAAACGTGTTTAGCTCGATTTTATTCAGACATGTTGTAGCCGAGTGTAGGGATGACAGGTCACAAAAGCAGAGCAGTAGCTGGGACACCAAGCGGGTTGTCACGTTTAATAAATAAAATACACCTTTAGGCTTCAAGAAGAAGCCCGCTTGTAATTTGGGTATCTGCTGTGAAAATCGGTGTCAGACGCTGGAGCTCCGTCCACCGGGTCGCTCTTAATGCCAATGACGCCTCCTACTGAGCAGCCGGGCTTTTGTTTTCAGTCGACTAGATTACCGTAACACACTCCTCTCGGGACTACCCAAAAAAAAGACATCAATCGATTGCAACGAGTGCAGAATGGAGCTGCTAGAATCCTAACTAGGAAACGAAAATCCGAGCACATCACCCCACTCTTAGCGTCACTACACTGGTTACCTGTGCCATTTAGAATTGACTTTAAAATACTGCTTATGGTTTACAAAGCCTTAAATAATCTCACTCCATCTTATATATCGGAGTGTCTGACATCTTTCATTCCAAATCGTAACCTTAGATCTTCAAATTAGTGTCTATTTAGAATTCCAAGAGCTAAACTTAAAAGAAGTGGTGAGGCGGCCTTCTGCTGTTATGCACCTAAAATCTGGAATAGCCTAATGAGAGAAATTCACCAGGCTAACGGTGGAGTACTTTTAAAAAAAACTGCTAAAAACACATCACTTTAACATGGCTTTCTCATAACTTCATCTTAGCTTAATTCTGATGCTCTGTATATTCAATTAATTATCATTACTATTCATGGTATTCATATTCAAAATCCGTACTAACCCCTACTTTCTCTTCTGTTCTTTTTCTGGTTTTCTGGGTTGGCGACCTGCGCCACCACCACCTGATTAAAGCACCGTGATGTCCTTACATTGATGGATTAAAAGCCGGAGGTCCATATGACCGTCATCATCAAGTCCTTTAATGTGAACCCTAAATACCATGAGGACTGATTGAGATCATTTATGTTAGGTAGAAGGGGCTGGGTGGTCTCGTGGCCTTTGAACCCCTGCAGATTTTATTTTTTTCTCCAGCCGTCTGGAGTTTTTTTGTTTTTTTCTGTCCTCCCTGGCCATCGGACCTTACTTTTATTCTATGTTAATTAGTGTTCCCTAATTTTAATTCTTATTTATTTTGTCTTTTTTCTCATTCTTCATCACGTAAAGCACTTTGAGCTCCACCATTTGTATGAAAATGTGCTCTAGAAATAAATGTTGTTGTTGTTGTTCTATCACACAGACCGGGAGGGGTGGGGCTAACTGTCCTCACTGGGCACTTTCAGGGAGAGAAGGAGCAACAGCGCCCCCTCTCGCCCCCACAGGTTGTCACATACAGTAAACCCTTGGATTGCAAGTAACTTAATCTGTGAGTGTTTTGTAAGATGAGCTAAAATTTTTAATACATTTTAACTTGATAAATGAGCGAAGTCTTGCAATACGAGGAGTACGTATACACTTTGTCTACCAAGTGTCACGTGATCACAACTGAACCAATGGTGGTTCTCTCTCTCTCTCTCTCTCTCCCTCGCTGCGGGATTGTAGGTAATCGTCACCCATGCTCGTTCTCAGTCAGTGTGCCTCAGTCCTATAGTTAACATCTGTACGAGTGTACACTGTTTGCTACAGCATCGTGACCACGTGTGTGTCTTGCAACATGCGAATCCCTGTCTTGTACCCAAAAACACAAGACTGAGTCTCAGTACTTTAGTGTCAACAGCTTTATTCATTGTGAAACAAGAAGAGCGCGGTTATTTATTGTAGCGGGATCTGCCGCTCTCCTATACACAGACACAGCAGTCAGGCAGGGGTAGGTTGGGTTGCTGCTGGAAGAGGTGCTGGTGGGGCCAACAGGGTCTGAACGTGGATCCCAATACCCCAGTGCAGTGACGGGGACACTGTGCTGTAAATATGGCAACGTCCTTCAGATGTGCCATAAAACTGAAGTCGGGATGGTTGGAGTTTTAGTGACCTCTCTCATTAGTCGACGTCCTGCTCTGATGTTTAGTTTTGATGGTCGGCCTGTTCTAGTAAGAGTCTGGTGCTCTGATGAACCTTCCACTTTCTGATGGTGGATCCAGCAGTGGGCAATGGGACATTAAAGCCCTTTGATATTTTCTTGTAGCCATTATCCTTCCTTGTGCATTTCAGTTAGTTAATTTTTTGCAGTGATTGTCCAACAAAGACTATGGCCTTACAAAGGGGGCTTTTAATATCCTGAGAGAGATAACAAGTAGAATCTCAATATGTTTAATTATGACTGCCAGATGACTGTCAACTTTGTGTCATTTGTCATTTATTTGTCATTTGGGTGAACCTGCAGCTTCCAAAGCAGGAGATATAAATAATTACGCAAACACTCACTTTGGAGTTTTTCTTCTTCAGTTAAATATCTACAGATATGGTTTATTTGGACTTTGGAAATGTTTTGTTACAGTAATCCCTCGCTATATCGCGCTTCGACTTTCGCGGCTTCACTCTATCGCGGATTTTATATGAAAGCATAACAATATATAATGCGGATTTTTCGCTGTTTCGCGGGTTCTGCGGACAATGTGTCTTTTTACTTCCTGTATATGCTTCCTCAGTTGGTTTGCCCAGTTGATTTCATACAAGGGACGCTATTGGCGGATGGCTGAGAAGCTAACCAATCAGAGCACGCAGTTGAGCTCCTGCGTGCTGAATGCAGTGTTAACCAGGAAGTCTCCTCTCGCTCATTCAGCATCAACGTGCTTCGCTGTGTAAAGAGTTGTGCTCTTTTGTGTTTCTCTTTGTGCATAGTCAAGCCCTTCATTATGGCTCCAAAACGATCTGCTACTGCTTCAGGGGCCGTGCCCAAGCGCAAGAAGAAGATGTTAACGATTGCCGAAAAGGTAAACGATTTGGATTTGTTGAAGGCTACGATTCTTTTTATTTAAAAAGTAGGAAAGGAATATAAGATCTACGGCTGCAGCGTCCTTTTAACCAGGGTGCAAAACGAGTTGTAAGTGGATGTAATAAGGCAGTAGTCTGGATGGAATCTGCTTTAGGGATTTGGATTGAAGACTGCCAGAAGAAGAACAACGGCAGTGCTACACAATCGCCTGAAGTGGCTCCTTTACAAGGGCTGTAACGCTCTCCTTTGTTGTGCAGTAAAATTAAACTCATTGTTATCGGACAAGTCATCGTGTCATTGTTGGTGAGTAACCATAATTAATTTTCTTCTTACAGTGCTTAGTACATGTACGTACGTTTAGTGTCACTGTACACACATTTACTGTATACTATTTTCTTGCATTGTACGTATTTATTGCTGGTGGCCTGTCTATCGTAATGGCTGTAACATATGTGATATCGGAGACACTCAATATCTTTAAGATAATATTTAGGTTTTACTGTATATAAACAGTGTGTTTATATACATAATTTCAATGAATCTTACCTAATATCTAAGAGAATACAAAGGGATTATGCTGTATAACTCTGCGGGGAATATTTATAAACAGTGCGGGAGAGTTTATAAGGGCTTAAAATATATAAAAATAACCATACAAACATATAGTTTCTACTTCGCGGATTTTCACCTATCGCGGGGGGGTCTGGAACGCAACCCCCGCGATCGAGGAGGGATTACTGTACAGCATAAGAGTTCACATTCAAAATACTGAATGGATAAATCTGTGAATTAGTCGTTTGTCATGCAGAAAATTTGGATGACTTTGAATGGGTGATGCAGGGAACCTTATAACTTGGCCACTGACCTGGCCCCGTCCCTGACTGTTTGTTGTGTCTGTGTAAAGTAGAATGGTAGATCCCGTTACAATAAATGACCTTGCTGTTCCTGTTTCAAGTGGAATAAAGCTGGTTGTGATAAAGTACTGAGACTCCGCTGTGTCTTTGGGGTTCAAGACACCGACTCACATGTCACATGGCACCAGAAGTGGGGTCTTGCACTAATGGAACCTCAAGAGGCACGTAACATCTTGATAGCGGTGGAGCGAAATGAGGTTCTTGCGGGAGCTCCTATCTTCACTCCCCCTGGGGATGTGCTTGGGAAGATGGCTTCCTCAGATGAGCTTCAAACACACAGCAGCATTGACGCACTGGGACAGGGGAGCCTGGACAGCTACTGTGGCTCCGTTTTTAACTGGGGAGGCCCTACAGGTCGTGCAAAACCTCCCACCCGAAAGGCTCAACGATTATGACTTCCTGAAGCCAGTGGTTAAGGGTTGCCAGTTTCATCTGTGGCACACTGACCCAGCTCCCTTATACGAGGACAGACCCAGGGCTTAGTGGGCCTGATTCAAAGCTGGATCTGCGGGGACACTTTCGAGCGCATTGTGGACAGTCCTGTCACAATGGCCAGCTTCAGTGTTAAAAGGGTCTTTTTTTCCCATTCATCTTTTTTTTTTTTTTAAATTACAGTATCGATTCTTATTAAATTAAACTTAAGGAATATCTGTTGTGAAATCCTGCTGCAACAAAGATCAGAAATGGCTGTAGGCTACCAAAAAAAAACCCAAATCCACACACAAGGCCTGGCCTGCTCTATTTTCAGGGTCTGAGCCCACTGGATTCCCCAGGCAGCCAAGCCCCAGTTCCACAGACAGGCCCCCAAAATGGGGCTAAGGCTTGTTTAAAGTTCAATGTCTCTAAGTGTTCAGAAAGACGGAGGGGTTGATGGGACCGTAAAACCTGGTGGCCCAAAGGATAAACAACACGAAGTTCCTTTACAATTTAAAACAATTTATTGAAATGATTCTAAAAATAGAGCACAAGAAAGGCAAGGCAGGGCAAAAGCAAAAACAGGTTTGCCTAAAGGGTAAAACTTAAAAGGAAACCGATCCATCGAGTATGGTCGCGGGGCAGCTGGAGCTCATGCCAGCAAGCGTGGGACACAGGACAAGAACAGTTCCCAGGCAGGTCAAAAGTCCTTCAGAGGGTGAACACACACACACACACACACACACACAATGGCCAATTTAGCACTGCCAATCCAACTAATCTGCAAGTCTTTGAAGCACTCGGAGGAAACGCACATAGACATAGGGAGGACATGCAAGCTCTGGTCTCCTTAACTCTTTCAGGGCGGATGTCAACTTTGTCAGCATGGAGGGCTTGAGAGCAGTAAGCAACTACAAACGGTGACAAAACTCACCGTGATGTTTTAGTTCGACTGTCTTTGCTAGAAGAAGAGTTAGCTTCATTTGGTTTGACTGAGATTCCCTGCGCTTGCAGGAGTAGTGAAGTGCATAAAACAACGACATGAATGGCATCGACATCTGGCGAGAGATCGAATCGAATGCACAAAGCAAAATACTCTGTGGATGCGGTTTTGTACATTGTCGCTGAATTGGACTCTGTCTTGTCAGACTCCGGTTTTAATGCAAGTGATCTGGAGATAGATATCGAAAAAAAAAAAAAACGCGAGGTACCGGCATCGGCTGATCGATCTCCTGCTAATTGTTGCTCTCATAATGACTCGAGGTACAGCGAATTTATGACCGGACACAATCCAGCTTACTTCAGCATCAGCATCAATTGTGGCCATACACAATTGGCACTGAAGGAATTCTGTTGCCCAAGTACATCAATGAATGAATGAAGGTGTGGTCACTTTCTCTGCCCTTTATCAGTTTATTTTGGTCCTTCTCTCGGTCTCAATTCAGAAGCTCCAGAACTCTGAAATTAAAATTCCAGCCTGACCCCTCCTTACCAAATATAACTGAGGCACTCTTCCAATATGGTCCCCTACTAGGTCAAATGGGGCTGCAGTGTCACCACCTGAATGTAATAATGTCAACTTTCATTTGTTTAAGTTGTTTAGAGATATGACCTGAATAGAAAAAAGATCAGGCTTTGTCTTAATGGAATCCACCACATACCACGTTAAGCTGCATTGTCAGCAGGCATTCTGTCACCTCCCAGCATATTAAGAAGCTTCCGCCCAGTAACAAAGGTTTACATGCCTTTACAAAGATAGCGAGTGCATATTTCAACATGGCACTTGGCATCATCTGTGCACCATCATTCCAAAACGCTGCACAGATAAGTGGGCGCGATTGCAAACTGGCGAGCTCTACCCGTGGGAAAAAAGTGCAAAAATGTCATGGTTAAGGAAGTGGGTGAGGATCGCATCAGAGTCAGTGACAAAAACTATTTGAACGGGTTGCCAAAATTACCAACAATAAAGCCAGAGCAGCATTTATTTATTTTTTTAATGTAAGCCGCAAATAATGCGAAGAAGTTCCTGAAGAGGTGGAAACACCTGCTGCCAACATATTTTATGTTTATCAGATATATGATTGCTTCCATTTTCTTTGCCATAACTTGCTCAAGTGACAAAGGTGCATTGTGTGGTGATACCTCTTATAGTTTGTTAACGAGGAGAGAACTTAATGGTGATGGAGGTCATCAGAAGAAGAAATGTCAAAAGGCTGATAATCCAAAACTCAAAGTCGAAGTCATAAAGAGGTCTATAATACAGGGCTATTCAAAATGAAAGAGCAGATTTAAAAAATTTGACAGAAGACAGAAACACATACCGCACATCACTGGATAGAAGAAAGTTCAAAGTTTGGTCCTATGGTCCTTGAGGATGCATACACTCAGCATGAGCCCCATGTGTCGCAAGACAAACATCGTAACGGTTGACCATTTCTTGCCACACACGAGTCAACTGGTGTCCCTAGTTACTGAATTCACAGCTTCCTCAATTCGATGTCACAAATCTTGAAGATTAACAGGCATAGGTGGAACAAACACTCTTTCTTTAATGTACCCCCATAGATAAAAATCGCAGGGGATAAAATCTGGACCCCTGGGAGGCCATAGACAATGAGCAAGATCCTTTTGTCCACCTCTTCCAATCCATTGTCCTGGAATGGTGTCGTTTGAGTAACGCCGGGCCTCCAAGTGGAAATGAGGCGGGGCACCATCTTACATGAAGGTCCGGTGTTACCTGAACAATACCATTCCAGGAAGATGGATTGGAAGGTTCCACCTATGCCCCCTAACCTTCAAGATTTGTGACATCGAATTGAGGAAGCTGTGAATTCAGGGATCAGTTGGCTCATGTAATGCAAGAAATGGTCTACCGTTTTGATGTTTGTCGCGCTACACTTGGTGCTCATGTTGAGTGCATGCAAACCTCAAGGACCTTAGGACCAAACTTTGAACTTTCCTCTATCCAGTGATGTGCGGAATGTGTTTCTGTCTTATACAGTTTGTTTGAAATAAATTTTTGAAATCTGCTCTTGCATTTTGAAAAGAACTAAATTATTCAAGAACACAGACGACAACCACGCAATGATTTTTTTTGGAATTATCTGCAACCTTGGATATGTTGTTACAGCAGGGACTGTTCCTTGCTCAAGTTTATTTTCCTTTTTTACGTCGTCATCTTCGTCTTCTTCTTCTTCTTCTTCTTCTAAAAGAGCTTATATACTCAAACAAAATATGCCAATTCATAGAATTGTAACACTTGGCGTTTTCTGCTATCTGCCCCGCTGCCTGTATGTAGAGCTCAAAGAGGCCGGACCACCAGATTATACAGCTGGGGTACTTAATCCATCTGTGAAAAAGATGAAGTTACTCGGGCAACAGAACTTCAGAATTGTTTCATTGTTTTGATAAAAATTATGATATTTATTATGATAATTATGATATTTAGATTCATTTGCTTTGACCCCTGCTTTGTTTAAAAGGATTGGATTGGTTTTGGGGGGATATGTCTGATGGGGGTTACCTGGAGGTCTTTTCCAGGCATGCCTTTCAGTTTTCCAGGTGACAGCAGTTGCAGCAGCACCATAGGCTGGCATTTTGGTTTCCAGGTAAGCAACATGGCTGAAAGGTGAGAATCCGCAACCAGCAAAGATATCCTTGAGGGCACAGGGGGAGAAGACTTCAGTGTTCTGCCTAAAGTCACAGGTGTCACAGGTGGGAGGATTTGTGTGTTGGAGGCTGTTGTGGGGTACAAAATGTGTACATTTTGGTTTATATTTCCATTATATTTTGTTCAAGACAACAGATGAACTACATTCAGGACAAATCAAAGCATGTCTTCTTCCTCGTTATATCTCAGTTTTAAAACAGCTGTTCCAACAAAGAAAGCAAGACGTGTTGGTGGCTCAGGCTATTAATTATTTTGTAACCTGAAAAAGGATGGACATCTAATTATTTTGCAGCCTGGGAAAGAAAGACCTGCCAATACCTCAGAGAACATCAAAAAAGTTTTGTTTGGGAAAACGCACAAGTGAATTCATTCATCATATTCACAGCAAGCCAAACAGAATATCTACCAATCGCATCTTTAAAAAACCCCCAGTAGAATTTTAGAATATTCATCTAATGAATAACGAGATCACAAGCCACCTGTGATATTCATCCTTGTCATCTTTACTTTTTCGTAAGCTTTTTCTAAAGACATATATACAGACTTTATCAGTCATATTTTCTGTTATTCTTTGTTGCAGTGGTATTATCATTATGTATACTAATAAAAGGCAAAGCCCTCACTGACTGACTGACTGACTGACTCATCACTAATTCTCCAACTTCCCGTGTAGGTAGAAGGCTGAAATTTGGCAGGCTCATTCCTTACAGGTTACTTACAAAAGTTAAGCAGGTTTCATTTCGAAATTCTACGTGTAACGGTCATAACTGAATCCTACTTACGTACATATATACGGTCATAGCCTGGAGCTCGGTCACCGTGTGAGGCGGAGTTGCGTCCCCCATCACCACCCCTCCCATGTAGTTGGCTGCCTGCTTATATTGCGTCCCCATACCCACACCTCCCATGTAATTGAGTGCCTGCCCATATAAGGCCGTCCGTCAGCAGCAATCCAATAGACACGCTGCCGCTAAATATTGGCAGGCAAATTAATACCGGGAATGCCTGTTAAACATCTTAGATTCACGAGTAGCGATTTCGGTGGTGAGATGTCTATCGAGGTGATCACTGTAATATTTCTAGGTCATTGAAATGTATTATTATCAGGCATGGTTTAGGCACGTATGTCATCAGGAAGGCACCAGAAAAAGGGACCTCAAGGTTACTATTATGGAAGTTAATTTAGAGCACGGATGCCGTGAATGTAAGAGCTGTAATAAATAAAGTTCCCCTGCATACTTTAAAAGAAAGTCTTACCATCATTTCATTTTTCACAATTTGTGAAAACAAGACATGGTGTCAGAATAGAAGACAGTCATGGATTTTGTTGGAGTTCCCTCGCCTCGAATTGACTAGGATTCTCTTAACCTGCCGGGAGAATGGAAAAAGTTCCGACAGCACGTGGAGCTGATGTTTTCTGGCCTGCTAAAAGGCAAAGACGAGAATGAGAAATGCAGCTACCTGCTCCTGTGGACTGGGGAAAAAGGAAGAGACATTTTTAACACATGGACTCTCCCCCAGGAGGAAGCCAAGGTACTGAAAATTTATTATGACCGTTTTGAGGCGTTTGTCATGCCTAAGATGAATACGATATTCGCGAGATACAAGTTTAATGAGAAGACGAAGGGTATAAACGAGACTTTTGATCACTTTGTAACGGAGTTAAAATTGCTGGTGAAGGACTGTGCTTATGCAAACGAAGATGAGATGGTCAGGGATAGAATAGTGTTTGGCACAAACTCAGCGAAAGTGAGACAGAAACTTTTAAGGGCCGGGTCTGAGCTAACATTAAATAAAGCCGTGGACATTGCGAGATTGTATGAGATAGTACAACCACAGCTGAGAACCTTTGATGCATGTACTCCGAGCGGCTCACGTGAACTGACTGTGAACGCAGTACGCAGACAACAAGCAAGAGCTCCAAAGAGCACTGAACAAAAAACGCATTACACAATTGAGAAGGCAGCAAAAGAATATGAAGCAAGTGACACATACAAGCATATTCATAAGTGCAGCTACAGCGGAAACAAAGCACACGGTGGAAAAAGTCAATGTCCAGCTAAAGGAAGACAGTGTAAAAAATGTGGTAAATTCACCACTTCACTAAAGTTTGCAGGACTGGGAAAGGTAAACCCGTGCATGCAGTGTGTGATGTCTCAGATAAAGAGGAAGACAAGCTGTTTATTGATGCAGTAAGAAAGGAACAACCCTCTGAATCTGAATCTGAACAAGCCTTTGTAGACATATCAATAGGAAAGCAAGGTGTAAAGCTTAAGTTTAAATTAAGTTCACAGACACGCTGCCGCTAAATATTCGCAGGCAAATCCACAACTTAATATCGGGAATGCCTGTTAAACATCTTAGATTCAAGAGTACCGATTTGGGTAGTGAACACTTCGATGAATGAAACCTGTTATCTTTACGACGGTTGACAAACACGGAATGTAACTTGAACACAACACATCCTCCAAATACGAACCTGATTGAAAGAAATAATGATAATCAAAGTCTTTATGACAGCAACACTCATAACAGTCACAAAACAATTACATTGACAATCATGTTACGCTATTTTTAAAATGTTTCCTTGTCTTTTTCATTATTTCTTTAACACACTACTTCTCCGCTGCGAAGAGCGGGTATTTTGCTAGTTCCTCTAATAAATGGCAGGCTGCTTTTGACTTTCTATGCTTTGTCTTAATGTCTAGAGTGATTGAAGTAATAAGGTAGATTTCTTTGAGCACCTTGTACAGCCGGAAGTTTGCCATACGTTCTGTGCTGTGAGGTTTATTAAGGCTGAGGGTGTGCGCTCCACCTAATAGTAGGGAACAGGACGTAAAGTAAGGCATTCTTGGCTGATAAATGGCCAGTAATCAAGGATGCTGAGCCTTTGTATGTTTAAAATGTATTCTTGGAAACCAAAAGTAATATTTAAGTCTGAGATATCTTTAAAACATTGTATGATGTTCATGCTGATAAAAAGTAAGTCTCTTGAAGTCCTAGGAGAGTGACAAGTGGTGTTATTCATAAGGCACTTGTGTGGTTTAAAGTACTTAGAGATTAACCAGCTGGTTGTTTGTCATTCATAGGGCACTGATGAGTTTCTGTGTGTCTGCGTATCGCTATGTATGTGTGTGTTAATGTTAAGGTGCAACAGCAGATCAACCCAGTAACAAATCTGATGAGTACACTTACCCCTAGGTAAAGGTTAAGTAGAGGGGAATAT
The DNA here is from genome assembly GCA_026402145.1 of Polypterus bichir lapradei. Lineage (NCBI taxonomy): Eukaryota > Metazoa > Chordata > Cladistia > Polypteriformes > Polypteridae > Polypterus > Polypterus bichir. The sequence goes on along the minus strand of JANRMT010062810.1, from coordinate 17,213,671 downwards.
CATGATAATACAGAGGCCAGCGTGGTCCAAGTCTAAGAGCAACAGAGGAAGATGAGCAGAATGTAGGTTTGGAACATTCCTGCCTTTGTGATTATCTTAATGTTCTGATGGCCTCAGAGTTTTTGTAGCAACCTCAAGGCAGAAGCAGCCAGGCCGATTCTGAGTATGATGTCTGAAAAGCCCCCGCCATCAGAACTCTGTACACTTCCCAGGTATGTGAGCTCTAAGCCCAGCTCCACTTTCTTACTCTTTGACAATGATGTTACCTGTGTTGTTCCTGATCTCTAACCTCTGCAGTTTCATTTTTGGCCAGGACACATGAAGAAACAGACTGAGAATCCTCAGATTCAAATTGCTCCAGCGAGGTCTATGGGTTAGCGGGTGATGCATCTAGTAAGGCAACATCATCCGCATCATCAAGGTCGGTAAAGTGGTGCTCTGGCATGTTGACACCATTGTTCTGGGCAATGCCCTCAGGAATCTAGTCCTTGGTCCTATAAAAGTGTGAGAAGTCAGGACACAGAATTGTCAGAGTCAAAACTCTGGTGGAGGTAGCTATTAATACAGACCATGGCAATGGAGTGGTCCTGTCGAGGAGGTCCTTGATAAGGTAGAGGAGGAGGAGTATCGGAACACCAGTTTTGCAAAGAGCCTTCCAGTCACAGGTCACCTTCCAATTATGATAAGCAATGTGCAATGAACGATTAAACTCTCTATGCATGTGTAACAGCAGCCTGCGAGTGGGAATAGCATACATAGTGGAGTGGACCTCAGTAAAGCCTGACTGTTGCGGATGATATCTCTCTAGCAGGAGAGGCTTGAGTATTGCACGAAGGATATGAACAAAGACCTCTCCATGGATGGAAAGCAGGATGATTGGTCTATAATTGGATTATTCTGGTCTGCGTTCTTTGCTGTTATACAGTGTGAGAATGAGGTCTTCTTCTATTCTGCCGGAACCTGCCCAGTTGAGCAAACTTTTGGAAACGGTTCATGAAAGGTGATAACACACACCCATCTCATTACACATTTCCAGAGTTCTGGAAGGATGCCATCTGGACCTGCAGTTGTACCACCCATACCATGTAGTAAACCAGGCTACTGATACAAGGAGGCAGCACGGGCGGGCACATTACATGTAGGTGCTTGTGTAGTATGGAAGATGGGTAACCGAACGGTATTTAAATCCATTAGCCTGGGTAGGTAGCTGCTGGCAATCTGTGAATAGTATTCTGCCCAGAGGGCAAGAGAAAATGAGAATGACTGGAAGAAAAGACAGAGAACAAAAAAAGACATAAAAGAAGCATGGGTGTGAACCAGGAAAAAACCCCTGAGGCCACACCCCTTACTGAGCAAAATCTGGTAATTTCGTGCAGCTGAGCAAAAAACAAAATGATGGTGGAAAAGCCATCCAAATCGAAATGGACTTTAGAATGAAGCATTGAATTGAAGAAAAATGACAAAAAAAATTCCATCAGATTCCTTGGTGCCAAAAATCCAAACGAAACGCAGCCAGAAAATAAAGTGTAAATGACTTACATGAAGTCTCAGAATCTTGATAGAAGGACATTGGCTTGGACTGAAGCACAGAGTATGAAAAAGCGAGAGCAGGTGGTCTGGTCTCTAACATCACGTCGTTGTGATTGTTCTGGAAGCACAAAATAACAAAGTCAGTAATTTCCTAACCTCTCTTAGTCTTGAACAGGGTCGCGGCAACCAATCCCAGCAAGCATCGGACACAAGGCAGGAAACAAACCCTGGACACGGTGCCAGTCCTTTGTAGGGTGAACATGCAAACACACACCCCAGTCACACACTAGTGACAATTTAGAATCACCAACCCACCTAACCTGCATGTCTTTGGACTGTGGGAGAAAACTCACACAGACATGGGGAGAACATGCAAACTCCACATAGCAAAGGGGTGAGACCTCCAGGAAAGCCCACAAAACAAAGTTTATTCCCACACAAGCCTGACCCCTAGGAAAACAGGATCTCAGAAGGAGCATCAGACTTTTAAATTCAAAATGATAGCAAAAAAGTCTCACCAGAGGGAGAACCGTGAAAAGTCCGGCTGGAGAAGAAACAAGTCAACAATCAATCTTTATAACTGAGGGTATTGTTATTTTGAGAAAAATATAAACAAAGCTTTAAAAAGCCAGAAAGGAGTTGCCAAGGACAACACAAAACACACAATATTCCAAAATCTATGAGAGCCTGAAATCCAGAAGAAAATGTTTGAAAGCCAATAATCAGAATTAAAAAAAAAAAACAAAACAGCAACTGAACCAACCTGGACTTCAATTCCCAGCAGCCTTTACAGGGCTGAGGGCGGTCCCTTAATGGTGATAGACAGGTAGACCCACCTCTTGGGGATCCACCCATAAAATGCAAGGAACATGAAAGAATTTCAAGACACACATGGATAGTAAATGACAACTAAAAAGAAAAAAAAAAAGAGATAATTCATCTCTCTATTATATAAAAAGATCTTTAACATCCCGTGAGACAAGGAGGACAGCTGCTGTGCGGGCTTTTAAATGGTCGAAGCGCAGTGCGACAAGCAGCACGGCAGCAGCAGTAAGCCAGTTTAAAAGGGGGTTTCGGAGGAGCGACCTCATCTCCTTAGCTTGCGTTCAGCCCCCCTCTTCACAACACGAGAGGCAGAGATGCAAAGTGGCTGGCGTGTAGCACGCCCCTGGGGGGTTGGGGTTCAGGGGGTGGGTGAGCAAAGCCCCCTAGTGACTAAATAATAAACAAACAGGAGAATATAATAACAAATAGAACACAATGATTGATAATGATAAGAGCAAAAAGAGGATGAAAAGCAGCACTTTAAATATGACCTGCCTTGGCCATAACACAAGTGAGCGGTGTAAGACACGGCTGGCGATGTGAATGTGAAGGTGGGGTATGAGGAAGAGAAAGGATCAGTGGAACTGCAAGATGATTGGACCAGCAGCACTGAAAGACCAGTAACCCTCACAGGAGGTAGGGAGGCAGAGTCACAGCGTTTGACCATGTAATAGAATATTAACACCAATGGTCAGGATGGGCTTAACATTTTTGTTGCTCTGAGCTACAGTAAAAATGTCACATAATAGAAAGAGAACACAACAATAAAGAGTTGGGGTGCCAACAGTGCCCACCCTGTATAACTGATTCCATCACAATCAACAAAAATCTGCAATTACTGTGAAGTCGTCCCTGCAGAACTGTCCCAAGAAGGTGGTTTTGAGCCCTTCTGACAGGAAAAGACGGGTCCAGGTGGACACCAGAAGTGATGTCAGATTAGAGAAAGGCATTAGGACAGAGCACCAGCAGCTGGAGCGGTGATAGAATTGCAGTCACTAGAGCCCTTCAGCTGTCCCCTAGGTGCACACGTGTGACAGGAAGTCACTGACAATCACTGCTCATCACAACTACTGGGGAAAAGACAACCTCATGTGAGCGGCTCATACAGCAGCACCTTCTCCTGCTGCTTCAGGTAAGGTAACCATGAAAAAGAAAAAGTTCACTTGTCTGGAAATGAATGTCATAATAAGAGTAAACTAATATTATCTGCAGATTATTATTGTAAAGAGCCCACATTATCAGCTAAACGGTGTTTGAACTAATTAATGACATGGGGAAGGTGCCGCTCCCCTAAGAGATGTGAACATATGAGTCACTATGATGCTAATCGGTTGTCATGGGCGTGGTCACGTAGGTTGGGACCGCAACGCCAATTATACACACGGCTTAAAGGGTCTTTTTTTCCTGCCATTTTCTATCCAAATCTGTAGATACACCTTCAGGACTATTTAGCGTTGGCTGAATTTCTGATTTCATTTTCGTTAACAGCTTTCCCCAGTACCCTTTGTTGACTTTGTGTTTTGGTTCCTCTGTAAGTGCAGCTTTGATTTCCTGGTCATGATCTTAACGTGTTTTTAAACTGTGTCTTATTTTCTGATGCATTGCTTAAAAAATGTCTCTATTCTCTAGGCCAGGACAATTCAATTATAAATTTGCCAGATTTTCAAACCAAGAAGTTTAGCTGGGCCAGGCACTTCCAGCAGCCAGTAAGCAGTGGGCGATGACAAATCTGAAACCAACACTTATTTGCAATGGTGATGGACAGGTTGACAGACGAGATTAGACAGGAGTCCCCATGGACTTTGATGTTTGCTGATGACATTGTGATCTGTAGTGATAGTAGGGAGCAGGTCGTGGAGACCCTGGAGAGGTGGAGATATGCTGTAGAGAGGAGAGGAATAAAGGTCAGTAGGACCACCAAGACAGAATACATGTGTGTGAATGAGAGGGAGGTCAGTGGAATGGTGAGGATGCAGGGAGTAGAGTTGGCGAAGGTGGATGAGTTTAAATACTTGGGATCAACAGTAGAGAGAAATGGGGATTGTGGAAAAAAAGTGAAAAAGAGAGTGCAGGCAGGGTGGAATGGGTGAAGAAGAGTGCCAGGAGTGATTTGTGACAGATGGGTACCAGCAAGAGAGAAAGGGAAGGTCTACAGGACGGTAGTGAGGACGGTATTACAAGAACAAGAAAATACAAACACATAACCCCAGTTCTTAAATTCTTACACTCGCTCCCGGTTAAGTTTAGGGCAGATTTCAAAATCCTCCTTTTAACATATAAAGCATTAAATGGCCGAGGTCCAGCTTACTTGTCTGAACTTATCATGACTTACAAACCTGAGTGCACATTAAGATATCAAGATGACGGTCTGCTTATGATTCCAAGAATTAATAAAATAACAGTGGGCGTTCGGCCTTTTAGTTACAGGGCCCCTAAACTGTGGAGTGGTCTGCCTGCTACTATAAGAGATGCCCCTTCGGTCTCAGCTTTCAAATCTCTGCTGAAGACTCACTACTTCAGTTTAGCACACCCTGACTAGAGCTGCTGAATAACTGTGCAGACTGCATCTCTGTTGTCAGTCATTAGCACTAAAACATAAGTAACGTGATAGTTAGAATTTGTTACTAACCCTCACCTATTCTTTTCTCTTCTTGGTACTCGCATGTTGCACTTGGTGCCACGGCCCACCTGCCAAGTTGTTTTTCCTGCCTAAGGTAAAGTCATCTCTGATGGAGGATCACAGGAATCGTGGGGTAGAAGGGTCCTTTCACCTGATTGGCTGGTCCAGCACTATTTCAGCCATGGAATGGCCAATTGGGGGAGGCAGCTTGATGGATGAGGTCTCCAGGACTTTAAACAAATCCAAATCATATTATGTGATATCATCTACTGTTGAATTCTGCTCCGTACTTGTAGATTTTTAATTTTTTATACTGTATTGAGAATTACTTGCATTCTGTTCTGTGTATTGTGTTGTGTTGACCCCCTTTTCTTTTTGACACCCACTACATGCCCAACTTACCAGGAAAGGTTTGAACTGCCTTTCCCAAGGTTTCTTCCATTTTTTCCCTATAAGGGTTTTTTTGGGAGTTTTTTCTTGTCTTCTTAGAGAGTTGAAGCTGGGGGGCTGTCAAGAGGCAGGGTCTGTTAAAGTCCATTGCGGCACTTCTTGTGTGATTTTTAGGCTATAAAAAAAAATTGTATTGTATTGTAGTGAGACCAGCTATGCTATATGAGCTGGAGACAGTGGCACTGAACAGAAAGCAGGAGCCAGAGCTGGAGGTGGCATAGTTAAAGATGCTAAGATGTGCATTGGGTGTTACGAGGATGGACAGGATAAGAAATGAGGACATTAGAGGGTCAGCTCAAGTTGGACATTTGGGAGACAAAGTCAGAGAGGCGAGATTGCATTGGTTTGGACATGTGCAGAGGAGAGATGCCAGGTATATTCGGAGAAGGAGGGTAGGGGTGGAGCTGCCAGGAAAAAGGAAAAAAAGAAGGTCCCAAGAGAAGGTTTATGGATGTGGTGAGAGAGGACATTTAGGTGGTGGGTGTAACAGAATAAGATGCAGAGGACATGAAGATATGGAAAAAGATGATCTGCTGTGGCAACCCCTAATGGGAGCAGCTGAAAGAAGAAGAAGACAAATGAACGTATAGACCAGTGGTTCTCAAAATGTGGGGCTGGTCCCCCTAGGGAGGTGTGATGTAACAAAAAGGGGGACGCAAAGACGTGAAAAAAAGAAAACAAGAATCGAAAATATGAAAAATACATTTATTGAAACTGTGGTCCCCGGCCGGGGCTGGAGCCCGGCCGGGACGCCCAGGAGGACGTGAGGAGGGCTTGTGCCTCCTCCAGACCGTGAGGGGGCGTCCGTCCTGGTTATGTTGGGGACTGCGGGTCGAGGGCATGGAAGCCCTACCCTGTAGGGGCCCGTGGTCACCGCCAGGCGGCGCCCCGATGCCGGTTTATTCCATCTGGTCCTTGGCCGGGGCTGGAGCCCGGTCGGGAAGCCTTGGAGGACCGGAGGAGGGCGTGTGCCTCCTCCAGACCAAGTGGGGGTGTCCGTCCTGGTTATGCAGGGGGCCTCGGGTACAGGGCTTGGAAGCCCAGCCCTGTAGGGACCCGTGGCCACCGCCAGGCGGCGCCCCAGTGCCTAGTTATCCCGGGAGCCCGGCACTTCCGCCACACCAGGAAGTGCCGGGGGGAAGACGACAAGGGACACACGGACGGCTTCCGGGTGCGCAGCCGGCACTTCTGCCACACAGGGGTGTGGCCAACGCTAAGTGCCGGGAAGCAGCTGGAGCCCATCCGGGTTCCCATAAAAGGGGCCGCCTCTCTCCAGTCATCAGGTGGAAGTCGGGTGGAAGTGGACGGAGCTGGAGAGAGGCATAGTGACTCCACTCCATTGCGATTCCTGAGCGAGGCCCTTAACCTGCATGTGCTCCGTCCGGGGTATGACGTCAACCTGCACCCAGCCCTGCAAGCAGGTCAGGTCTGAGAACTTGCAGGGGAAAACTTGGGGCTTGGTGGCAGGATTGGCACTCCCACTGTTCTGTGTGGTGTTGAGGTGCCACCCGCTGCACAGCTACATTCGGATCTCAAGCCGGGCGGTTTGCCATGTGGTGGGTATAATCAATGCCTGCTCTCAATCTCCTCCTACTCCTCATCGTCCATTTTAAATGTGGTCACATCTGACACAGGCCCGTCCACAAGTGCATAAAAAAAATAATAAAAAGCTATGACTGAACAGAATCTGAGGGAGTAGCAATACTCATATTGCGAAGTACATCTCAAAGTGCTTAAAGTGCTTAAAATTTTAAAAAGGGCATAGTATTAACATAACATTTGTTTCCCTTTTGAAATAAAAGAAATATTTTTGGTTATGTAATAACAGCAATTCTTTATGTTTACATGGCGTTTTTCTCGCTCCGTAAAACACTTCACGCCCCACGCCGGACGCGGACCCAATATCTTTTTAATGCGAGGCAGCAGCCCTACGATTGCACCCCTGCGTAAATAGGAACCAACTCCATCACAAAGTGCATTTAACAGAATAAAAATACAAACTCTCAGCGCTATCAAAGGTGTCAGAGCACAAACCCGTAACAAGTGATAACAGTAACTGACGCACACGAATATGACGTCTACGGCGCACTGAGGGGGCACAGGTTTGTTTTACATCACCACATGTGTGTTGATACTGTGATGTGTCTCGCTACTATGTGGGCTCTGGTGGGGGTGGAGTCTTGGGGGAAAGCACTTTGAGCGGGCACAGGGCACCTCCCTAGAGAGAGCCAAGTGACAGGATCAGGGTGAGAGGGGGACGAATGGTAAAAGAGCAGCCCCTTCTGCAGGTCATCACAGTATCATGGACTACTGCCACCTCTTGTAGACACCCAGCAACACGCTGCATTGTGGGTTGAATGTTGTTAGGCTACGAGGAGTATTGGGTTCATGGGCTGTACTGTACTACTGTTGGAAGGCTCGTGAAATGTGCGTTTCTTGGAGTTTCTGGGGGGATCATGGGCTGAGCCACTCGGAGGTTGCATCTGAGCCACATATGGCCTATGGGCCACCATTTGATTAGGCTGGCTCTAGACAGTACACCAGGCTCCATCACTTCTTCTACTCTATGCCTTCCAGCCTCTCTTGCAGACTCCACCAACTTTTAACAATGTCTCCCCCAAACTCTGTCCCTTCTGATGGTGCCTCCCTCCCAGGCTCCGCCTCCTCTGACAGTCTCTCTCTCTCTCTTTTTCTCTCTCTTACAAGCTCTGCCCCTTTTGACAGCAGCTCTCTCACAGGCTCCAACTCTTTTAGCAGCAGGTCCCTCATAGGCTCCACCCCTTTGGGCAGAAGCTCCCTCACAGGCTCCACCCCTTCTGAAAATGTCTCCCTCCCAGGCTACACCTCTTCTGACAGTGTCTGTTTAACAGACTCCACCCCTTCTTGCAATGTTTCCCCCCCAAGCTCTACCTATGCTGACAATGTCTCCCTCACAGGCTCCACCTCACCTGAAGGTACCTCTCTACAGGCTCCGCCTCCTCTGACAGTCTCTTTCTATTTTTCTCTCTCTTTCTTCCAGGCTCTGCCCCTACTTAAAGCAGCTCCCTCCCAGGCTCCACCTCTTTTGACAGTGCCTCCATCCTAGGCTCATCTTAACCTGACAGCATTTCTCTAAATGACTCCCGTCCCCTCTGACATTGTCTTTTTTCCATGCTCACCCCCTTCTGAAAATGTCTCCCTCCCAAGCTCTGCCCCTTCTGACAGCAGCTCCTTCACAGACTCCACCGCTTCAGACAGAATCTCCCTCCCAGGCTCCACCCCTTTGGACAACAGCTCCATCACAGGCCCCACCCTTTTGGGGGAGAATCTCCCTCCCAGGCTCCACTTCTTTGGGCAGAAGCTCCCTCACAGGCCCCACCTCTTTGGGCAGCTCCCTCACAGACTCCACCCCTTTGGGCAGCAGCTGCCTCACAGGCCCCACCCCTTTGGGCAGCAGCTCCCTCACAGGCTCCACCCCTTGGGAAAGGCACTTCCTCACAGGCTCCGCCCCTTCTGTCAATGTCTTTCATCCACTCTGACACTTTTGATGAAGTCTCCTCCAAAACTTTGCCCCTTCTGACAGCAGCTGTCTAACAGGCCCCGCCCATTCTAACACACACACACACACACACACACACACACTCTCTCTCTCTCTCTTTCAGGCTCCAGGAGGCCAGGCATTAACAGAATTTTAAATTCAGTTCTTAAAAAAACATTTTATACCCAATGCTGCTCGGATAGACTTTAAGCCCCTCCTGACTGGATTAAGCAGGTTTGAAATTTTCATTAACATTTAATGGAATGTGGGATGGGGAGAATGGTGGCGTTCACAGATAAGATTGGCAGCCATTTTTGTTTTTTTTTCCTCCAAATGCCCCCCAATCCCCTACAGGACAATACATGTCAATATTAAATTTAACCCCTCGAGCTCTGGCATTCCACTCAGTTCTGTCTGTTTATGGAGGTTATTCACAACCCTGCAGTCTTATCATTAACCTGGGAGTGTAGAAGGAATTTATATGACAGGATACGCTCTCCACATGACGAGCCCTTCCTGCCAAACCCTGTGAACACACAACAACAAAGAGGCCGGTAATGTGACTCAGCACTTGGTCAATAAGCCTGGCACTTGGGCTCCTCCTGGCACTCAGGTCTTGACAGCCAATTCAAAACAAAAAGGTGAAGCAGTGGCAGGTGTCTGAGGGGCTCAAAGTTAACCTGTTTAACATGCCAGCCTGGACCGGCAGAGTGGTGTGCACTGACGGGCATTATGAGTGTCAGCTGGGCTTCATTCCAGATCGGTACAAATGCCCAGGTTCACTTCACTTGACCCTGCATTCTGTTCATTTGGACACAATGCATGTCATCCAGCGTGGATTATTAACAGTCAAGCCGCTGGCACGGAGTCCCCTGCCCAGATGGCACTGAAATGCAATTCTGTGTTTACAGACAATAAAAAAGAAGAGGGGCCTTTAGATTAAGTCAAGGCACACAAGTATAGTAGGCAGGGTCAATGTCCATTAATTAGATAGACATGAGAGACACCTTCTACAGTGCCTTTGTATCGATCTATCATATAGCGCCTTTCATAACTAGCTACTATACTACATAGTGCTTTTAATATCTGTTATACAGAGGTCAGAAGTGATAGGCAGAAGACTTCTTTCTTTTTACATTTTCTTCCATTTGAGTCATTCTGATGTGTGTTCAGACCATTGTGTGTGTGTGTGTATGTGTGTGTGTGTATTTATCTATTTATGCATTTATTTATTTAAAGAGTTTCTGTAAAAGGCAACAGACCCCCAGGACAAACAAGTTCTGTCTTTCTGCAAGTACAGTATCTCCCTCACTCTCACTCTCTCTCTCGTGTAGTGCATTTCTCTGTGTTGTTATCTACAGTATTATACAGTGTCTTTCTCTCTCTATCTTAATATAGCGCCATTCATAACTAGTGCCTTTCTCTACCTATTTAATTATTATAAAGTGTTGTTTTGTAGAAAGAAATGAAAAGGAGTCTCGAGCCATTGTTATATGTGAACTTCAAACATGGACGTCCTTTATTTGCACCAGTTTGTGGAGTCCCACATGCTTGTGTTAAATCAGCAGAAAGCTTCTGTTAATCAGCCAGGTTCTTTTACATATGATGACTATGCAGCATTTCAAACACACCAATCATCATACAGATAAATGGTATACAGTAATCCAAAAATACTCTTCTGGATTAAGTTTTATGGAAAGTTCTCAAAAAAGTTAAACATCAGGAGTCGTAAGTAGATACCAGTCTAGAAGAAATAAGACTTCTAATATGTTGACCGTTATCAAAGAACAGAATATAAAGTTACATATTATATATAATCTAATTTTCTTATTTTAATGTGTGTTACAAATGTCAGGATGTTCTAGTAAAACATAGAGTTTCAAGCCCTTTTTTTCTTTTCTCTTGCACAGTGTCTTTCTCTATCTATCGTTATAAAGTGTCTTTTGTATCCATCCATCCTTTCATATCTATCTATCTATCTATTATATAGGGTCTTACACATCTAACTACCTATCTATTATATACTATTATATAGTGCCTATCTATCTATCTATCTATCTATCTATCTATCTATCTATCTATCTA
>JANRMT010062810.1:17169506-17202634 GCA_026402145.1 Polypterus bichir lapradei | reverse complement strand
TATCTATCTATCTATCTATCTATCTATCTATCTATCTATCTATCTATCTATCTATCTATTGTATAGTGCCTTTCATTCTCCATTGGTCTATGAAAGAAGAACTGGGATGTGAAGCCCCCCAAGTCATTAGGCATATAAACAGTATAAGAGTATGTGGTGTAAGAAACGGCTCAGTAGGACCTCATGCACTTTTCTGGGCAGCAGGAGTTGCGGTCTTGGTGACCTTCTACTATTAAAGGAATACGTTACCCAAAAATGATACTTTTTTTAAAGATGTTAATTAGCCCACGTATTTTGTACTGATGACTAAGAAAAAAGAAATTACTCTTAAGTTTTCATGAGAGAAGAAAAGTTTATGATATTATACAAGCCAATGGTGAGCAATTCTGTATGCAACAGCGAATGATGTGAAAATAAAATAAATAACTTGTGCCGTCTAATCCGCATGTCCGTTACCCAGTCGTATGCTCAAAGCCACATTCATTTTTTGCTAAAATCTCGTTAAATTGGTACTTCTGGAAAAATCAACGCACATCATAAATAGCAAACACGAGTCACATGGGATTGAGGTTTTGAGTTGAAGATAAGAGTCTTCACTAATGAATGAGGAAATCTTCAATTAAGACCCTCAACCCATTTATCTGGTCAGGGGACCAGGCTGGTCCAGCCCAGTAACAGCTTACTGATTGGCTAACACTGAGCGTCATGTGATATCAACACTGCAAAGCCCACTAAAGATTAAAAGTTAAAGAAGAATGAGTGGAAACATAACCAGGAAGAGACCACACCTGGTACTTCAACAAGCAGAGGGTCTTTTCACCAGGTCAGCTCCACAGACCACCGCTAAATAATGCCAAGGTGTGCCAGCAGTGGATATGAATACAAACGTGGAGATGAGAGGCGAGTCTCATGTTCAGATGCTCGTCTGTGTCTGAGCTCATTCTGTTTGAGTTCACAAGGATGCTTTCTAGAAGTGGCTTATTTAAGAATAATTTAATAAAAACAATTTGAATTTTAAAGAATCAATCCCCAGAGTTAGGGGTTTTTAAACTTTATAGCATGAGGGCTGTGATACAAAGCAGGGTGTCAGCGAGCTCCAGACCCCAACACGAGCACACTAAGAGTCCCGGGTTCAAATAGCAGTGTGTTTGTTACACACACTGCTTAAGAAAATGAACAAAGTGTGACACAAGCACAAGATTCTCCTCTCCCCACAATACTTCTCCCCACCACCGCTCTGCCCTCCTCCAGCCGAGTGTTGCCCCGCGTCCTCCCAGCTCCAACTTGCCTAGGTAAGGGAGTGCGGTCCCTTTTATTAAGTACTTCCAGGTCACGTGAAAGTTCATTATAACAGGGAGCTCATCGCCCTCTTCCTGCACACAGTCACCCCAGCAGGGCTGCTCTGCCAGACTACATCTCCCAGAATGCCCTGCTTACTTCCCACTGAGCACTGATATCCAGGGGCCTCGTGCATAACGCCGTGCGTAGAATTCGCACTATAACATGACGTAAGCACAAAAGCCGAAATGTGCTTACGCACAGAAAAATCCAGATGCAGGAATCTGTGCGTACTCCAACTTCCACGTTCTTCCGCTACATAAATCCCGATCAGCGTGAAAAGTAACGCTCGTGCACGCACCTTCTGTCCCACCCCCAGCTCCTCCCAGAATTACACCTGTATGAATATGCAAATGAATATAAATCGCCCTTAAGCTCAGCGTTCTGTGAAAAGACAATGGGAAAAGCACAGGGGAAAAATATAAGAATTTCAGCGAATACCAAGTGGAGGCAAAGGAAAAACATACTATTTGTTGATTTAAACCGTGGTATAATCAACAGAAGGAAGTTCATCGAGTGACATAGCGTGTTGGAGAAACTCGAAAGCTCACGTTCACAAAGTTGCACAGTGCCGGAAATAAAAAAGAAGTTGTCAAATATCAAAGTCGCAGTGAAAAGGCGAGTTGTAGCCCACCGTCTGAGCTTATTAGGGTACAGACAAAAAAAAAAAAAATAGGCACACAGTGGGGAAAAAAGCACGAAATTTCCACTTTAATCACGTAGTTTATTTTGTCATTAAAGTAGAACATCATAAACTTCATCTTAAATTCATTTAATTTACTAGTTTCTCAAATCCCATCGTAACTAAAGTAGCATGTTAAATGCTTTGTTTTGTATTTGATCTTCAATGTGCTCTGTGTGTGTGAATCACTACGTGCTTCCGGGCTTTCTCTTCCTCCAACAGGACACAGAATCCATTAGATTCGTGATATTACAGCTCTCTGAATAATTAAAATACTGAGATGTTTACGTGATATTATTTTCATGATGATTGGAATGAAAGCACGTTATTAAACATGGAAACACGATGGCGCAGTGATTGTTCGATGAAATAATTTATTGTAGCAGTACTGTCTCTTTCAAACGTATTAACCTCCAATTCCAGTCGTTACTTTTCTTTCCCCAAATACCCAATCGCCACACGATCAGCTCTGTAATAGACGTTAAGCCATCTGTAAGCTTACAACGACGATTCTTCAAAACTGTTAAGGAACATTGAAATATCTTCATAGTACGTGTTTAATTATTCTATCTGTCTATCCTTCCAGTGTCGCGCCAGCCTCAGTAAATATACAGCGCGAGGCAGGAACAATACGTGAACTTGCTAGCGCTGCGGCACCGTGTCCTCACATGTTTAATTATTAACAATACAGATTATTTAAATGAAGTTAAAGTTTTATCTGTATAATATAATAAACATATTTTGCTGCCTTTCATCTTACAAATGATATCGTCATCATATGTAAATACGCGCTTTATAAAGTGGCGCAGGTTGTGTAATATTATAACTGTAGTGCAAGTTTACAGTGAGGTAATTGTACTTATAAGTACAAGCAGTTCTACAAGGAGCAATTGACTGAGTACGTTTATAGTTCTTGGGATGAAACTGTTTCTGAACCACGAGGTCAGTACAGGAAAGGCTTTGAAACGTTTTGCCATGGCTGAGGCAGCGTGTGCTTGATGCTGTATACCGATAATTCTCTTTCCGATCAGCCGCTGCTGTGATTCCCCACTCAGATACAGTGATATAAATTCTCCGAGCGGTGCAGTGAGAGTAACAACGCTAAAGCAGTTATGGTATTTGGAATACTATGGCTAGTCCCTGGGCCATTATATTGTTACAAGTCAATTACAATCAGATGCGTTACACTAATAAACAATATGCGGTTAGTTTTAGGGTATTTTTTTTTCCAGCAGTCTACAGTTTTTTTTTTGTTTTTTCTGTCCACCCTGGCCATCGGACCTTACTCCTTTTCTATGTTAACTAATGTTGTCTTATTTTAATTTCTTTTTTTGTCTTTTATTTTTCTTTTCTTCAGTATGTAAAGCACTTTGAGCTACGTTTTGTATGAAAATGTGCTATATAAATAAATGTTGTTGTTGTTGTATTTATAAAGCTGCGTCATAAATGTGGTTCTAAGAAATAAAGGAGTAACCACACAGGAACAGCAGCAATGCGGAGAACTTGCGTACGACAAGGTATGAGGTACCGTGGAAAAGTGTGTGGCTTTGCGCCAAGTGTAGGTTTTATACATCGCAATTTGAACGTGGAAACGTTCTTACGCAACATTTCTGTGCGTACGCACCGTTCATACATGAGGCCCCAGGACTGCTGCCCTCTAGCATGCTGGGGGGGAGTAAAAAGCCCCCAGTGACATCTTGTCTTTTCAATGAGTGCTCCGTCCATTCCTTCTGGACTTCCTTCCGGGTCTGATCCCCTTCTCCTCCCCGGCCAGAATGCCTATCTGCCTGTTAGGAGTTTCCCGTCTGTGTAAGGAACAATCCCCTCTTCTGGCCGGGATGCCCGTCCAGCCCATGTGGCGTCTACAGGGCCCAAATTAGAAAACTGACTCCATACTTAGAAAATCTGTACCTTCTGAGCAGGGTCACCAGGCAGCTGGAGCCAATCCAGGTAGGAGCAGTCCCTGGAGAGGGTGCCAGTCCATTAAAGGGCAAGCAAACACAAACACACGGACCGCTTTAGTAACTCCAGCACCCTGAACCCGCATGTCTTTGGACTGTGAGAGCAAACTGCAGCACTCGGTGGAAACCCATGTGGACACGGGGACGACACAGCCCTGACAGTGCGCGCTCCCTAAATGGAGCCTCACACGGACTTTCCTTGTTATGTTCAACAGCTGCAGTGCGATGGTAAATTCCACACGGCGGTACCCGGCAGCAGTTCCACTTTCCTTACATGTCACCGTGCCCAAGGGCGCTTTGCAGTTCCCAGCAGTCGGTCGGCCACACCCCGCATTGAAGAGGCTGCCGTGGTTTATGACGCCACGCTGTTGGAATTCAAATGTGTGAGGCGATGCGTCTGATGAGTGGAGACGCACATGGCCCTGAACCGAGGCCTCACTTCAGCCTTTTTTTGTTTCGTTTCTCCCCAAATCAGTTGAGTGTGAGGTGGAGATGCGACAAAATGATGGACTGTCACCTTGTCTGTAATCCTGGAGAGTTTTCTGTGGCAGTGAGAGAGAATTACGACATGACATCATATAACGCAGGGTGGTAGCAGACTCGGAGTTCAAGTTCCTATTCCTCCCTGCCTGCAGTCTGCATGTTCTCCCTGTGTCTGCATCGGCATCCACTGTCCAAAGACAAGCCAGTTAGTTTGATTAGCAATGCTAAACTGGCACCTGATGTGTGTGCGTGTGTGTGTTCACCATGGTGGCACCCTGTCCAGGTGTTGTTCCTACCATATGACTGATGCATGCTGGGATAGACTCCTGCTTCCCCACATCCCTGCTCAGGATTAGCCATATTAGAAAATGGATGGATGGACGGATGGACAATATCGCATTCCAACACGTACAACATGGGATGGAGGTTTTGAGTTGAAGATAAGAGTCTTCACAAATGAATGAGGAAATCTTCAATTAAGACCCTCAACCCATTCGTTTGGTCAGGGGTCCAGGCTGGTCCAGCCCAGTAACAGCTTGCTGATTGGCTAACACTGCACATCATGTGATATCAACACTGCAAAGCCCACTGAGAGAAGAGTCCCACTAAAGTTTAAAAGTTAAAGAAGAGCGAGTGGAAACATAACCAGGAAGAGAGCACGCCTGGTAACTCAACAAGCAGAGGGTCTTTTCACCAGGTCAGCTTTACAGACCGCTGCTAAATAATGCCGAGGTGCGCCCGCGTTGGATGTGAATAGAAACGTGGAGAGGAGAGGCGAGTCTCCCATTCAGATGCTCCTCTGTGTCTGAGTTCATAAGGATGCTTTATGGATGAGGCATATTTAAAGAAAACTTTAATAAACTAGGGGGCTTCGCTCGCCAACCCTCCTGCCTGCGCTATGCGTCACACCTTCACGTCTCTGCCGCTCGCGTTTGTGGATTTCACTTTCACCAAACAACAAATCTCTTAATTCTCGCGGATACGCCTCTTCATTGGGAGGCAACAACTACTTCTCACTACCTGATGGTAACACGATTTAGACGATCTACAAGTCTCCGACTTAAAGTTTAAATCCGAAAAATATGTTTGATCTCTTTTCACTGTTCTGTTATTTCACCGAGTAATAATTTCCGTTTGTTTGCTAATGCGATCTTTGCTGTCATTTTTTTTGAGACATTAGAAATTTCGTACTGCCATTATCTCTAAACTGCTCTGCATGTGTACCGCTCCAACGTTTTTGAAATCTTTTGATTGTCGCGGATTCATTGGGAAGAAACACTGCTTTTCCCTGATGGCAACATGAATTAGACGATCTACAAGTCTCCAACTTATTTAAAGCCAAACAATATCTACATACTTCTGTCATATCACCCATGTCTGTATATTCGATCTCTTTTCACTTTTACCTTTTCGTCAATATCGCATTGAATTTTGATTCCGTGTTTGGACTTACATTGTGACAACGCAACGTATAACTGCCTGTGAGTGAATCTCGTTTCTTTCTCTTTACACAAACTGTGTCTGACAATAGCATTCACACAAATGAGAACTGATTGAACCGTGTGCGTGGTTGTAAATGTTTTAGATGTGGACAGGACTTTTCCAAATCTCCCTGCATAAGCTCTTGTCTCGCGGGGCTTGAAATTTTCTCTCACGGGATTTTACTTTCACCAAACAAATCTTTTAATTCTCACGGATACGCTTCTTCATTCGGAGGAAACACTACTTTTTTCCCTGATGGCAACACGAATTAGACGATCTACAAGTTCCAGACTTAAAGTTTAAATCTGAGCAATATATTCGGTATCTTTTCGCTGTTCTGTTATTTCACCGAGTAATATCTTCCGTTTGCTAGCGGTAATGCGATCTTTACTATCATTTTTTTGAGACTTTCGAATTTTCGTACTTCCATTATCTCTAACCTGCTCTGCACGTGTATCGCGCCAACGTTTTTGAATTCTTTACGACGTTCTACTTTGTCATCTACTCTTTGTCTTTTATTTATTGGCCCCTGGTCTGGTTAAGTCTCTTGGCACAAAGTCTTGTCTCGCGGGACGTGAAAATGTCTCTTTGAGAAAATCACGCCTCGTCTTTCTTCCCAAGATTTTTTAATTATAATAGAGAGAAATCGATTTGCATTTTAAAAAATCAGACCCCTGAGTCAGGGGTTTTTAAACTTTATAGCATGAGGGTTGTGATCCAAAGTGAGCCCCAAAGCCCAACACAAACACACTGAGAGTCTCGGGTTCAAATAACAGTGCTGCTTCAGAGATCCAGCATCCTGAATTTGAATTTTACACTCGTTGCCATCAACTTTTTCAAGCTTCACCGCTTTGAGTTTTCTGCCACTTGTGTTTCTGGGCAACAGTGACAGTCGGTACGTGGGCAGAGCCTAGGGAGGGACTGCACCAAAATAAAATTCTATGACAGTTGCTGCATGACCTTTGCACATTCTCCCCATGCTTGTGTGGGTTTTCCTCCTACAGTCCACAGACAGTTTAGGTGGGTTGGCAATGTCAAATTGGACCTCCTGTGCAGATGTGTGGGTGTGTGTATTTGCCCTGGAATGGGCTGGTTCCCCGTCGAGGTGCTGTTGCTGCCTCACACCTGATGGTTGTTCAGTTAGGCTCCAGCTCCACTGCAACCCTGCTTTGAATATACAGGTTTAGAAGATGGACGGATGGATGAGTGGATGGATGGATGGATGGACAATTCCAACTGATTGATCATAGACACAACTATCCACCCCCAAAATGAACTCCTGTCCTTACCCCTGCACAGAACAGTTGTCTACATGGACTCTGCATGTTCTCCCCATGTGCACCTGCATTGGAACATCCATAGCTCAACAACTGAGCAATCTGGGCTCCCTCAGAAAGCTTCCCTCAGTAAAAGACACATGAAAATCTGTGTGGAGTTTGAAACAGGGGGCACCTAAAGGACTCTCTGTCTGGTCTGAAGAAACCAACATGGATGTGTTTGGCCTCATCACCTACACGGTACCATTCAAACAGTGGAGCGTGGTGGTGGCAGCATCAGTGACTTGGAGAACTCGTCAGGGTCGAGGAAAAGCTGAATGGAGCAAAGTACAGAGAATGTCCTTAATGAAAACCTCCTCCAGAGCACCCTGGACCTCAGCCTGGGCTTCAGGCTCACCTTCCAACAGGACCAAGCAGAGACAACACAGGAGTGGCATGGGGTCAACTCTGGGGGATTCCCTTGAGTGGCTCAGCCAGAGCCTGGATGAATGGAACCCAATTGAACATCTCTGGGGAGACCTGAAAATAGCTGCCCACTTGTGGTCTCCATCCCGCCTGATAGAGCCTGAGGGGATCTGCGGAGAAAGAGGGGCAGAGAACCCCCAAATCCAGGTGTGTGAAGCTTGTTGCATTAAACCCAAGAAGACTCCAGGCTGGAATGGCTGCTAAGGGGGCTTCAACGAAGTACTGAACAAAGGGTCCGAATACTCGTGTCAATGTGAGATTTCATGTTTTATTCTCTTTTTATTAATTGTGTGTCTCTGTTCTTCCATACTGGCACTGGCTGCCGATGGGCACCCTGAAGGCCACTGCTAACCCAAGAGGCACAGAGAATATTGAAAACTGCACAAAATGGCGGCTCATTTAAGGAAATAGAATCAGGAGATAGAATGACGTTGGAGCCAAGGTCACAAAATGATAATCATGGTCAAGGAACGGAGGATCAGAAGCCCGAAGTTCAAGCAAAAAGAGCCAAGCTGTAAGACAAAAGCTGTAGTCAGAACCATTAAAGAGTTTGTAACCAGAAAGTCTTGAGACACACAATAATTTCAGTAGAGGTTTAGGTTGCATCCACAAACTTGGACAAACCAGTTGGTCCAAAGTGGGCTGGAATTTATATTTCTTGTCCTGTGATATCATGCTGTCCATGACACTGATGATCATCCCCACAACAACCACAGAGCAACTGTCAACACTAAAGTCCCAAACTACCAGTGTACTGCACAAAAAACAAAATGGCACCTCGGGATAACGCAAAAAATAATCAACATAATCAAAAAACTGAATGTGACTATTGGATTAGTGGATCTCCAAGGCAAAATCCACATGACTGCATTTTTGCTTAAATACGCAGACATTATGTTCCTTTCAATTTGAAGTTGGAATGTCGGAATTTCAGAGTTCCCAGTCAGAATTTTCAGCTTAAATGTCTCCATTAGTTGGATTTTCAAATCGGAAACTCAGATGATCTGTCCAGTCCAAGTTTGTCCGACTTCAGCTTATGATGGCAGATTACAACATGAACTTTAGTGAAAGTTGAAACCATCATACTGCGTATTAGCACTTCTGTCTATTTATGTCTCATTAAATTAGTCGTACACACAGTCCTGTCCAACTTCTATCCGTGGATACGTTGCTACAGTGTTGGGATACGAAAAATACCACATAACGCGTTGTTCAGAAGTTGTCTGTGCTGACTTTCACAAAGCATTTGATAAGGTGCCACATGAGAGGATGGACATCAAACTAAAAGAAGTGGCAGTTCAGGGTGTGGGGTGTAGGTGGGTGCAGAATTGGCTCAGACACAGGAAGCAGAGGGTGATGGTGTGAGGAACCTCATCAGAATTGGGTGATGTTAAGTGTGGTGGCCAGCAGGGGGCAGTGGTGGGGCTGCTGCTATTTTAAATAAATATAAATGATTTAGATAGGAATATAAGTAACAAGCAACATGCAAACAAGTTAAGTTTGTAGATGATATCAAGATAGGTGGATTGGCAGATAATTTGGAATCACTTAAATCATTACAGAAGGACTTGGACAGCATACAGGCTTGGGCAGATGTGTGGCAGATGAAATTTTATGTCAGTAAATGTAAAGAATTACGCATAGGAAGTAAAAATATTAGGTTTGAATACACAATGGGCGGTCTGAAAATCGAGAGTACACCTTATGAGAAGGATTTAGGAGTCATAGTGGACTCTAAGCTATCGACGTGCAGACAGTGTGCAGAAACCTTTAAGAAGGCTAACAGAATTTCAGGTTATATAGCGCCTTGATGTGTGGAGTACAAGTCACAGGAGGTTCTGCTCAAGCTTTATAACACACTGGTGAGGCCTCATCTGGAGTCCTGGGTGCAGTTTTGGTCTCCAGGCTACAAAAAGGAAAAATTCCAGAGAAGAGCGACTAGGCTGAGTCCAGGGCTACAGGGGATGAGTTAGGAGGAAAGATTAAAAGAGCTGAGCCTTTAAAAAGATTAAGAGGAGACCTGACTGAAGTGTTTAAAATGATGAAGTGAATTAGTCCAGTGGATCAAGACGGTGACTTTAAAATGAGATCATCAAGAACACGGGGACATAGTTGGAAACTTGTTCAGGGTAAATTTCACACAAACATTAGGAAGTTTTTCTTTACATAAAGAGCGATAGACACTTGGAATAAGCGACCAAGTAGTGTGGTAGACAGTAAGACATTAGGGACTTTCAAAACTGGACTGGATGTTTTTTTTGGAAGAAATAAGTGGACAGGACTGGCGAGCTTTGTTGGGCTGAATGTTCTCGTCGAGCTTGTTCTAATGTTCAAAAGTGCAAGCACAACAAAGGTGTTCCTGGATGCCCCCGTATTGGTTTTCCAAACATTTTACTAGAACATGGTGTGATGCCATTCCAAGCTCTGACGTCCATCTTCCGAGGTAAATGGAACGCCAGCATTAGTCTCAGTTTTCGGCTTTCCTCCAAACTACCCCAGTGTTTTTGACCCTCAGAAAGGTGACATTATATATTTTGAATTTTGCTTCATTTCTGGACGTTTCCTCGTAGCTTTCCCATCGCTAGGGTTCTCCTCCACAGGTTATTGCAGCGATGGGGTTAAAAGGTCAGCCATCCTCATCCGAGCTGCGGATAACAGACCTTGCTTCCTATCTTTATAAAGAAAATGTATTTTTTGATGTTACGTTTTTTAACTTTAACTACGTTCACAGACTCTGACTTTTCATTTCTCATTTTGGTGCTTCGGTTTTCTCGTTCTCCCAGATCGGACTCTTTTTCTGTCTTTCATCTATTCTGCCCTTTTCAAAGGTGTCGGCTTGATCTCCAGAGCTGCACACACATCGGAAAACACGGACTCAGCTTTTCAGTGTGGACGGGTGACAACGGATACTTTTGAGACCGCAGACTCGAATCGTGCTTTAATTGGTTTGTACTTTTTATGTGGCCTGATTGGATGCTGTTAAAGAATTATTGAATGTCTCCGTTCCACTCTGTTGGGCACTTGAATGAGGCCCTTAACCTGCAATTGCTCTGTCCATCCTGCATCATAAACTGCATCTGGTCCTCCAACTGACAGAGAAAACTTAGGGGCTGTTGGCAGGATTGGCACTCCTGCCACAGTAAAAAACCTCCCACTGTTCCATTCCATTCAGAGTAGTGGAGTGCTGAGGTGTCACCCGTTGCCTGGCTGTGCTTGAGACCCTAATTTGGGTCGTAAGTTTGTCGTGTGGTGGGTATGGCAACGCGCTGTATCAGAGCCTGCTCCCAGCCTCCTCCTCCTCCTCCTCCTCTTCCTCCTTCTCATTTCCCTGACTGCTCACCCTTCATTGAAGAAAATCTAGTGGAGTAGCTCAGTTCGTGCCACTCAGGGCGGGGCACTGCTTCAATTTGCTGCCCTCTGGCATATCTGAATATGTTAACCTATTTAAATAGAAAATTAAAATGATGTATAGAGAAAAATAAAGATACATTTTGCATAGATTTATTCATATATAGAGAAACAGCAATAATTTTTCACATATAATTATTTATAAGCATCAACTAGACAAGAATATCGTATAGACACACTGACAAGCCGTGTTCTAATTATTAGTTTAATATACAGTTATATGGTTTGGGAACCCCTCTCAGCCTGCATAATAATTAACTCTCCTTTCAACAAAAAAGATAACAGTGGTGTGTCTTTCATTTCCTAGGAACATCAGAGTACTGGGGTGTTTTCCGAACAAAGATTTTTAGTGAAGCAGTATTTAGTTGTATGAAATTAAATCAAATGTGAAAAACTGGCTGTGCACAAATGTGGGTCCTCTTGTCATTGTGCTGATTTGAATGCCTGTCACTGCTCAATGCTGATTACTTGTAACACCAAATTGGTTGGATGAGCTCATTAAGCCTTGAACTTCATAGACAGGAGTGTCCAGTCATGAGTGGTAAAAGTTATTTAAGGTGGTCAATTGCAAGTTGTGCTTCCCTTTGACTCTCCTCTGAAGAGTGACAGACAGCATGGGATCCTCAAAGCAACTCTCAAAAGATCTGAAAACAAAGATTGTTCAGTCTCAGGGTTTAGATGAAGGTTACAAAAAGCTATCTCAGAGGTTTAAACTGTCAGTTTCAACTGTAAGGAATGGAATCAGGAAATGGAAGGCCACAGGCACAGTTGCTGTTAAACACAGCAGGTCTGGCAGGCCAAGAAAAATACAGGAGTGGCATATGGGCAGGATTGTGAGAATGGTTACAGACAACCCACAGATCACCTCCAAAGACCTCCAAGAACATCTCGCTGCAGATGGTGTATCTGTACATCGTTCTACAATTCAGCGCAATTTGCACAAAGAACATCTGTATGGCAGAGTGATGAGAAAGAAGCCCTTTCTGCACTCACGCCACAAACAGAGTCGCTTGTTGTATGCAAATGCTCATTTAGACAAGCCAGATTCATTTTGGAACAAAGTGCTTTGGACTGATGAGACAACAATTGAGTTATTTGGTCAGAACAAAAAGCACTTTGCATGGCGGAAGAAGAACACCGCATTCCAAGAAAAACACTTGCTACTTACTGTCAAATTTGGTGGAGGTTCCATCATGCGGTGGGGCTGTGTGGCTAGTTCAGGGACTGGGGCCCTTGTTAAAGTCGAGGGTCAGATGAATTCAACCCAATATCAACAAATTCTTCAGGATAATGTTCAAGCATCAGTCACAAAGTTGAAGTTACGCAGGGGTTGGATATTCCAACAAGACAATGACCCAAAACACAGTTCGAAATCTACAAAGGCATTCATGCAGAGGGAGAAGTACAATGTTCTGAAATGGCCGTCACAGTCCCCTGACTTGAATATCATCGACAATCTATGGGATGATTTGAAGCAGGCTGTCCATGCTCGGCAGCCATCAAATTGAACTGAACTGGAGAGATTTTGTATGGAAGAATGGTCAGAAATACCTCCATCCAGAATCCAGACACTCATCAAAGGCTATAGGAGGCGTCTAGAGGCTGTTAGATTTGCAAAAGGAGGCTCAACTAAGTATTGATGTCATATCTCTGTTGGGGTGCCCACATTTATTACCTGTCTAATTTTGTTATGATGCATATTTTCTGTTAATCCAATAAACTTAATGTCACTGCTGAAATACGACTGTTTCCATAAGGCATGTCAGATATTAAAGGGAAGTTGCTACTTTGAAAGCTCAGCCAATGATAAACAAAAATCCAAAGAATTAAGAGGGGTTCCCAAACTTTTTCACATGACTATAATTACACTGCAAAAACACGAACCAGTGTAGTGTGCAAGTGATAGGTGGGGACGCAGAGCAAGAATGCATTTGGATTGATAACGAAACAAAATTGTAAATTAGTTATCTTCCTACACATTATTATCGGTGTAATGTTTATATTTATTTTTGTTGTTGCCTCATAAATGTCAACTGCTGTGTCTGATGCTGCCACAGAAGGACGGCCTGAAAATTATTTTTGAAGCATTTGTGGATAAGAATCAGAGAATTTAACTTTTTCCATTCATGAGTGATATTTTTCTGAACCCTGCTGCTTACACACAATTGTACTGAGCCTTTTGGCCAATAATTGTGGTGGAGTGGTGGCTCTGAGGTAGGGATCTGCACTGGCAATAGGAAGATTGCCAGTTCGAATCCCATAAATGCCAAAAGGGACTCTGCTCCATTGGGCCCTTGAGTAAGGCCCTTAACCTGCATTTGCTCCATCCTGGGTATGACGTTCTTCTGCATCCAGCCCTGCATGTAGGCCCTCCATCCTGCAGGGAAAAACCTGGTGGTTGGTGGCAGAATCGGCACTCCAGCCACCTTAAAAAAACCTCCCACTGGTTCCGCTCCATCTGAACTGGTGTGGTGCTGAGGTGTCACCCGTTGCTTGGCTGCACTCGAGTCCTAATTTGGGATCCTGAGTTGGTTTGACGTGTGGTGGGTGTGACAATGTGCTGTACCAGCGCCTGCTCCTAACCTCTCTCTCTTTTGGCCAATAATGCCTCCCTGAAAAAATGTGCCACCCAGGGTGGACCGCCCCCTCCGCCCGTCATTAGCTACACCCCTGAGAATATCGTATCCCAACACAACCGACACAGAGGATTTACTCTTCATGGCGCTTGTTTTGTTGTTTTCCTCTATGCGTCTAAATTGTGTCTTGTACAGTTTGAATGCCGCATGCACACACAAAAGGCTAATTATGTACTAATTGTTAACAGTTTTGTGAAAAATCCCAAGGCTGACAGCATTGACACCCCATCAAGGGGGACGCTTGCTTATCCTCTTTAGGCCGATTTGAGCGTGCCCAGTGTAGCCAAACAGCTGTGTCAATTGCGTCACTTTTGGAAAACAATGTACGACTGCTTCATCAGGCCGTGATCTTCAACTCTCTCTGAATCGGTTCGCAGCCGAGTGTGAAGCGGCTTGGATGGGAATCGGCACCTCCAAATCCGAGACCATGGTCCTCAGCCGGAAAAGGGTGGAGTGCCCTCTCAGGGTTGGGGGTGAGATCCTGCCCCAAGTGGAGGAGTTCGAGCATCTCGGGGTCTTGTTCACGAGTGAGGGAAGAATGGACCGTAAGATTGACAGGCGGATCGGTGCGGCATCCCCAGTGAAAAAGGAGCTGAGCCGTAAGGCAAAGCTCTCAATTTACCAGTCGATCTACGTTCCTACCCTCACCTATGGTCATGAGCTATGGGTAGTGACCAAAAGAACGAGATCGCGAATACAAGCGGCTGAAATGAGTTAACTCCGCAGGGTGTCTGGGCTTTCCCTTAAAGATAGGGTGAGAAGCTCAGTCATCCGGGAGGGACTCAGAGTAGAGCCGCTGCTCCTCCGCATCGAGAGGAGTCAGATGAGGTGGATCGGGCATTTGATCAGGATGCCTCCTGGACGCCTCCCTGGTGAGGTGTTCTGGGCACGTCCAACTGGGAGGAGGCCCCGGAGAAGACCCAGGACACGCTGGAGGGACTATGTCTCCCGGGCTGGCCTGGGAACGCCTCGGGATTCCCCTGGAAGAGCTGGAAGAAGTGGCCGGGGAGAAGGAAGTCTGGGCCTCTCTGCTCAAGATGCTGCCCCCGCGACCCGACCTCGGATAAGCGGAAGAGAATCGATGGATGGAAGTCTTTTATTAATAAATGCTGTTTTTAAATGAGTGTGGATCAGCCTACAATAATGTATACAGTAATCCCTCCTCCATCGCGGGGGTTGCATTCCAGAACCCCCTGCGATAGATGAAAATCCGCGAAGTAGAAACCATATGTTTGTATGGTTATTTGTATATATTTTAAGCCCTTAGAAACTCTCCCACACTGTTTATAAATATTCTCCGCACAGTTATACAGTAAACCCTAGTTTATCGCAGTTAATCCGCTCCAGACAGATAAATGAATTTCCACGAAGTAGGATTCTTTATTTATAAATCTTTATTTATAAATCTAATATTTTCGCAGTTAGAGCATAGAAAACCTGTTTACAACCTTCTAAATATGTTTTTTTTAACATTATTAGAGCCATATAGACATGAAATAACACCCTTTAGTCAAAAGTTTAAACTGTGCTCCATGACAAGACAGAGATGGCAGTTCTTTCTCACAATTAAAAGAATGCAAACGTATCTTCTCTTCAAAGGAGTGCGCGCGTCAGAAGCAGAGAATGTCTCAGAGAGAGAGAAGTAATCAAAAATCAATAGGACTGTTGCGCCTTTAAATTTGCAAGCACCACGATAAAGCGGCCGCAATGAAGGGAGCAATGTGAAGGTAGTCTTTCAGCATTTTTTAGAGGAGCGTCCGTATCTTCTAGGCAAACAGCCTCTGTGCAAACAGCCCCTCTGCTCACACCCCCTCCGTCAGGAGCAGAGAACGTCAGAGAGAGTGAGAGAGACAGAGAAAAGCAAACAATCAAAAATCAATACGTTTTGTTAGAACTTTTAAGTGTGCAAAGCACCGGGCAGGAAGCATATCATATATCGTTGAGGAGTTTTACTTAATATGTAATACGTGTTCTGATTGGGTAGCTTCTCAGCCATCCGCCAATAGCGTCCCTTGTATGAAATCAACTGGGCAAACAAACTGAGGAAGCATGTACCATAAATTAAAAGACCCAGCGAAATCCGCGAACCAGCGAAAAATCCGTGATATATATTTAGACATGCTTACATTTAAAATCCACGATGGAGTGAAGCTGCGAAAGTCGAAGTGCGATATGCGATATAGAGAGGGATCACTGTAAATTAGTTCTAGAACCCCCGGAACTATTTAGAAACATAAAAAAGAGGGTCAAGTCATGACAACAAGGGAGGCCGAATGACGCATGACCTTCTATGTACTGGAGGGCTCTTTCGGTGCAGGTCTGGAGGCTGGAGGCTGCCCGTAACGTACCCCTGCTGGGCTTTGGTTGCACTGTGACTGTGACGTTGAATCCTTCCATTTCCTGCTCAAGCCACACGTTATTAATGTGCAGTGCTGAGATCCCAGCAGACACTCCCTTATCAGGCTAAAGTTCACGTTATGACTCAAAGTAGATGCTGAAATAACATTTCCCAGTGCCAAGTTTCTATTTCTTATAAAGTAAGCCACAATCAAATGAGTTGGCCAGAATTGTCCTCCGCTATTCCGATACTTTCAGTTTGACTCGCTGCTCAGAGGTCTTCCTTCGAGGATTCTGCCTGGTCCAGTTTTTGTCAAATTCCCTTTTTTGGTGCTTGTTTTAAAAATAAACCCCAAAACAGGGAGAATTCAAAACAACCAAAAGTCCTTGCCGAACACCAAACTTTTAAGATTTAAATGAAAACATTTATTTAAATGGTGGCACAGTGCGCAGTGGGTGGTGCTGCTGCCTCGGAATTAGGGGACCCGGATTCGCTTCCCGGAGTGGAGTCTGCATGTTCTCTCCGTGTCTGCGTGGGTTTCCTCCCACAGTCCAAAGACATGCAGGTTAGATGCATTGGTGATTCTAAATTGTCCCTGTTGTGTGTGTGTGTGTGTGTGTGCCCTGCGGTGGGCTGGCACACTGCCCGGGGTTTGTTTCCTGCCTTGTGCCTTGTGTTGGCTGGGATTGGCTCCAGGAGACCCCGGTGACCCTGTAGATAGGATATAGCGAGTTGGATGATGGATGGATGGCATTTATTTAAATGAGAAAGCAAAAAAGTGAAAACATTTTGAAAATATCAAAAAATAAAAATTCACAAAAATAAAATTAAAAAATTGACTTTTCACCACACTAAGGTTTCAAATTCTAAGGAATAGGGATGACAACAAAACAAGTGCTTTTCAAGGCAAAGCAGTGGAATTTTCTTCAATGGCCAAGTCAGTCAAATGACCTGAACCCAAGAGAGCATGAAGACAGAACTGATGGCAGAAAGACCAACGAACAAGCAGCACCTGAAGACCCCTGAAATAAAGGCCTGGCAAAGCATCAGCAGGGCGGAAACCCAACACTTGGAGTTGGTCACGGGTTCAGACTTCAGGCAGTCATTGACAGGAAAGGATTTTCATTCAAGTACAGTAGTGCCTCGGTCTGCGAGCGTGATTCGCTTCGGAAATGTGCTTGTAATCCAAAGCACTCGTATATCAAAGTGAATTTCCCCTTAAGAAATAATGGAAACTCAGATGATTCATTTTACAACCCAAAATATTCACATAAAATCCATCCATCCATCCATTATTCAACCCGCTATATCCTATCTACAGGGTCATGGGGGTCTGCTGGAGCCAATCCCAGCCAACACAGGACGCAAGGCAGGAAACAAACAGGGTGCCAGCCCACTGCAGGGCACACACACACACACACACTAGGGACAATTAAGGATCGCCAGTCCACCTAACCTGCATGTCTTTGGACTGTGGGAGGAAACCCACGCAAACACGGGGAGAACATGTTTATACGAGGTGTGGCAGAAAAGTAATGAGACTGATTTTTTATTTACCAAAGTTTTTATTTTTTTCAAACATCAATGTTCCCCTTCAAAGTAGTTCCCTTGGGCAGCTACACACCGATGGAGACGTTGTTCCCACTGTTGGTAGCAGCGCTGGAAGTCTTCAACCGGTATGGTCTTCAGCATGTCCGTTACACTCTTTTGGATGTTTTCTAAAGTCCCGAAATGACATCCTTTGAGGACATTTTTCAGTTTAGGAAAAAGGAAAAAGTCACACGGACTGAGGTCAGGTGAATAAGGGGGCTGGGGAACCACAGGAATGCGTTTTTTCGATTGTCCTTCTGCTCAATTGTGAGGTTTTTCGGCACCATTTTGGCACAGACCTTTCGCATGTGCAAATGTTCAGTCAAAATTTGATGAACGGTAAATCTGTTCAAATTTAATTGTTCACTCAACATTCTTAATGTTAAACGACGGTCTGATCTCACAAGAGTGTTCACACGTTCGATGTTTTCATTGGTTTTCGAAGTTGAAGGCCTCCCTGAAAAACTTGAGCTCGGGATAAAGAATGTTCCCCATAGGCCTGTTTTAACTTTTCAAACGTCACACTTGCCGATTCTCCAAGCTTAACACAAAATTTAATGGCACAACGTTGCTCCAAATTCCGCTGTTCCGTTTTGCGTGACGCACAACCAAAAACACAACTTTGCTAATAGCAGTCACAAAAATCACGTAGTTAACGGAAGGAGTTGAAACTCGCACTGAGCTATGGGAGGGTACTGATACACGTGCTCTATCAAGGACAACAGCGCAGCGTTGCCAGATCGCTTGCAGTGTTGCCAGTCTCATTACTTTTCTGGCACACCTCGTATAAAATATAAAGTAAAAATATGTTAAACAAATTAACCTGCGGGCAGCACAGTGGCGCAGTGGTAGCGCTGCTGCCTCACAGTTAGGAGACCCGGGTACGCTTCCTGGGTCCTCCCTGCGTGGAGTTTGCATGTTCTCCCCGTGTCTGCGTGGGTTTCCTCCCACAGTCCAAAGACATGCAGTTAGGTGGATTGGTGATTCTAAATTGTCCCTAGTGTGTGCTTGGTGTGTGGGTGTGTGTATGCGCCCTGCGGTGGGTTGGCACCCTGCCCAGGATTAGTTCCTGCCTTGCGCCCTGTGTTGGCTGGGATTGGCTCCAGCAGACCCCCGTGACCCTGTGTTCGAATTCAACAGGTTAGAAAATGGATGGATGGATGAAATTAACCTGCACTTTACCTTTGAAAAGAATCGTGGCTGGTGAGAGGGAGACGAGAGAGAGGAGGGTTATTTTGTAGAACGACTTTCAGTCTAACTAACGGAATCCCTGCTATCTGTTGGCTCACTGGAATCTTCCTCTTGTTTTGCGACTTTAACAAGTAAACTTATCCAATGACAGTGGCTTTTGCCTGAAGAGTCACTACACTTGGACACAAAATTAAAAAAAATGCTTTACGCACTGTAAGGTTTCTAAACTCTTTTGGGATTCCCCCCTAACGGAACGACATGAGGAAGAGCGTTCGGAAGCATCCGCAGGCTCCCAGTGCTGTAGCAGTTCGCCATAAAAGTGAAACAGAAAAGATCGCGGACATGGTATAAGTGCGTGCCATCGATGAGTGACGCAAGGAACAAGGAATATTATAAATGTGCAGGGCACAGGATTACTTGGCCACTAACCTGGGCATGACTGTGTCTGTGTATAGCAGAGTGGCAGATCCTGCTACAATAAATAACTGCGCTGTTCCCGTTTCACGCTGAATAAAGCTGGTCGTGCTAAAGTACTGAGACTCAGCTTCATGTTTTGGGGTGTATGACAGAGACTCATACGTCACAACACACACACACACACGTGGTCACCATGCTGTAGTAAACAGTGTACGCTCGTACGGATGTTGACTATATGAGTGAGGCACACCGACTGAGCCAGAGAATGGGAGACGATTACCCACAATCCTGCAGCGAGAGAGAGAGAGAAGAACCATCAGCTCAGTTGTGATCATTTGACTCTCGGCCGACAAAGCGTATACGGACTTACTTGTATTGCAAGACCTCGCTCGTTTATCAAGTTAAAATTTATTTAAAACTTTAGCTTGTCTTGCAAAGCACTCGCAAACCAAGTTACTCGCAATCCAAGGTTTTACTGTATTAAAACAATATATATATATTTTATATTTGGAAGCAGACTTAGGGGTCAGTGGGGCCTAGGGCTAACCAATTCCACGCTGGGCCGGTTACGTCAAAGCCTGTTACCGGTATGTGTGGACTGTATTAACTTGCGTGAGAATTCAATAAAAATGGTGTTAACATAAGGGTGGCACGGTGGCGCTATGGGTAGCGCTGCTGCCTCGCAGTAAGGAAACCCGGGTTCGCTTCCTGGGTCCTTCTTGCGTGGAGTTTGCATGTTCTCCCCGTGTCTGCGTGGGTTTCCTCCCACAGTCCAAAGACATGCAGGTTAGGTGCATTGGTGATCCTAAATTGTCCCTAGTGTGTGCTTGGGGCGCCCTGCCCGGGGATTGTTTCCTGCCTTGCGCCCTGTGCTGGCTGAGATTGGCTCCAGCAGACACCCGTGACCCTGTAGTTAGGATATAGCGGGTTGGATAGATTTTCTCATTACAGTATTTAGGTAAATTTTTGCAAGATAACACACAGACTTTATCAAAATATAAATGAAGAATATATATTGACAAATCTGCTCGAATGGGACTAGCAGACCACAAAAGCGAGGCCTCCTTAGGTGCGGGTCCTGGGGTGGTCGCCCCACTTGCCACATCCAAACGCCGCTCTTGTTTATATTATACTAGCCATCCCCCGCTTTGCCCACGTAGTAGTGAAACAGGACAAACTTTAAAAATTAATAAACACACAGGTGTCGCTAGCTAAGCTGAGGCAAAGTCCATGGCAAGAGATCGAGAGGTTCAAACAGAGGCTGGCACGTGAGTGAGGAGGGCCCTGCCCGGCGCCCCACTCCTGAAGTCACACTTCCCCCCTCCCCTCGGCCTGCAGCCTCTGTCTCGGATTAGCACAAATATATCAATCCTGCAAGTGAACTATGATTCTTAGTGCGATGAGAGAAGTTGCAAAATCAACTGGAATGTCCAAGCAAATTTTAGAAAAAACCCAATCTAATTTCTCTCGTTCGCTAGCTAAGCGGAGGTAAGGTACGCTCCGAGGCTGGTGCGTTAGTGAGGAGGGCCCTGCCCGGCTCCCCACTCCTGACATCATGCTTCCCCCTCCCCTTGGCTCGCAGCCTCTGTCTCAGATTAGTGCGAATAACCGCAAGCGAACTATGACACTTAGCACAATGAGAGAAGTCCGCCCCCTGCTCGCTTTGCTTGCCCACCCCTGGGTTTGGTTTACCGGATATACAATTTAATGAGATAGTTATTATCATATGAATTATTACTTTTACTTCAAAACTTTTGACGTATAACGCTGCTCGTGTTGTGAAGGGAGGGGCGGCTGAATGCATGGTAAGGAGATGCCGTTGGATCATCTGCTGGCTTGTTGCTGCTGCTGCTGGTGAGCTGTGTATTCTGCTTGTCGCGATGTGCATCGATCATTTCAAAGCCTGTACAGCGGCTGTCCTTTTGCCACTTCGCGTCACTGCCGCTCACGTTGTGAAGGGGGGTTAGGGGGTCTGAAGGCACGCTAAGGAGAAGCAGTTGGATCATCTGCTGGCTTGCTGCTGCTGGCGAGCTGCATGTTCTGCTTGTCGCTTGTCGTTGTTTTAAGAGCTGGGAGCACATGATGTCTGTCTGCCAAAAGCATTCCAACAACTGCTAGGTGAGATGTCCGTGAAATTGTTTTAAATGTTGTCTCACTGCCTTGTCTCGCAGGACGTCAAATTGCCTTCCAAGAAGATCACGTCTCGTCTCCCTAGTCTCCCTCCCAGATTTTTTTTTTTTATAATAGAGAGAAAAACCGATCGAAATCCGTTAAGTAGTTCTATCGTGAAAAGCGGACAGACAGATAGACATTTGATTTTTTATATATACTAGTGGGTTTCGCCCCCCGCTCGCTTCACTCCCCAACCCCCGTGTTTGGTTTTCCGGATACACACTTTTAAGATTTTTTTTTTCTTTGAATTGTAGCTATTTCATTACTTTCACTTTTATTTCAAAACTTCTGTAAAAAACAATATTTGGAATTTTTCAAGTCCCCATGTGCTGAATCTTTTAAGTGAAGTCAGTGAGACTTGTGTTTAATGACTTTGTATCATAATTCAGGAGAGGTTTCTCTGTTTGGAATTTCAGCACAGACAACGAGATCGACGTCATCAGCAGTTAATCATCCATCCATCCATCATCCAACCTGCTATATCCTAACAACAGGGTCACGGGGGTCTGCTGGAGCCAATCCCAGCCAGCACAGGGCACAAGACAGGAAACAAACCCTGGGCAGGGCGCCAGCACACTGCAGCAGTTAATCATTTTTTTTGCAAAGTAACCAATAAATGCATGTGAGGTAAACCCCATTTTTGAAATTCTCTGACTCAAACTTCAAAGCCTTACAATATTTCCATACTTCTGACATATCACTTATGTCCATATATTCGATCTCTATTCGCCTTTTCATTATTTCTCCAAGTAATAATTTCTCTTTCTTTGCACTAATGCGATCTTTACTTTCTTTGTTTTGACGCTGTCGTTTTTTTCTGCTTTCATATTCTGTATCCTGCTCTGCATGTGTTTGGCCCCCTTGTTTTTTAACCTCTTTATGACGTTTTACTTTGTTTTCTACTCTTTGTCTTTTATTTCTGACCTCGCTTTGTCCTGCTTTTGTTTCAATGACACCTGGTCCATAGCGATTATTTTCCCTTTTTCGAGTAATAATTTCTGTTTGTTTGCGCTCCTACGATCTTTACTTTCTTTTTTTTATACTTTCTAATTTTCCTACTTTCATATTCTTTAGCTTTCTCCACATGTGTATCCTGCTATTTTTTTTTTTGAGCCTTTCGAATTCCGCTGCTTTCATAATCTCTAATCTGCTCTGCATGTGTTTAGTGCCAACGTTTGTGAACGTCTTTATGAAGTTCTACTTTGTCTTTTAATTCTGAGCCCGATTGGACTTGCTATTTTTTTTGTTTCAGTTCCACTTGTTCCGGGCTGATAATTACTTTCCTTATTTTCTGAATTTGCACTTACATTATTCTTTTTCTTTTTTGCTCTTTTTTCACTCCAACACTTTTGAGTCTCTTTTCTTCGCGCTGCTTTCTTCTTCGCTTAGTCGTCGACATTTCATTTCTAACGTATTGTCCTTATACGCTTTATATACGCTGAGAGCCCTGGATCTGTGTGTGCTCAAAGTCTTACACGACTGAGTGTGTTGCTGCCCGTGCTCTTATTTGGTTGTAAGTAGAGCTTGTCTTGCAAAAATCTCATGTTCTACGTCATCGCGAGACGGTCCTGGGTCAATCTCTTGGCACAAATTCTCATGTTTAAGGTCCCCGCGAGACGCTCCGTAGCCAATCTCTCTAGTCTCGGGGTTCTTTTAAATGTCTTCATGTGAAGATCACGTCTCTCTCTCCCTAGTCTTTCTCTCCCAGGATTTTTTTTTGATAATAGAGAGCTAGAGATGAGATGTCATGTCTGAGGGTCCATTAGACTGACTCTTGAGTTGCACAGGGGGCTGCCATGTCCCGAGGCCCGGTGTAGAGCTTCATTAGTAGCACATTTGATCAAGATTAAAGAGGGACGGGACAGCAGAAATAAAACAGCTGGCTGTGGAAAAGCTAAAACCAAAAGTAAACAGAGCTAAGATAGCACGTCACGCCATCAACACCACACCTGTGGCTCTACGGTGCCAAAGCACCGAAGCCATAAAGCGGGATAAAGCGGCATATACTGTGTGCCTGGGAGTCGACAGGGCTGTGTGTGCTGCCTAGTTAAATATTAGGACTCTGTCCATATGTTCATATAAATAAATAAAGCAAGCATTGCCCTTGTGTACAGTGTGTAATACACACTCCTTGACAAAAAAAATCGTTATACCCAGAAGCAGTGGATTCATTTGCATAATGGTTACAAAACCAGAAGGATGAGATCAGTGTGCTGGTCCTGAACAGGCCTCACGTGCAGGGAGTGTGTGTTCAGTAAAGTCCTTCTAGCTGGCGATACCGGTGACACTGCATCACGCATGGAGTCGGACAGAAGCCAAATGGTACCCGGCCAAACAAATATGGCTCCTCCAGGAATGTTATAATAAAACAAAGGTGTGGAGCAGGCTGGTGATGGCACCTCACAATGTTCTACTGAGGCTCTGTCAAGGACAGCAAACGGTCCTGGTGTGACGTAGAGGTCCCAAAGAGATCTGAGCCGATTACATGAACATTGTAAGTTAAACGTTTGTTGCTTCTCGAAATACCTTTAAGCTGATATTGTTACTTATGTTTAACGTTGTGGCCGTTTTGTCAGGCAGTCAGGATTATTTTTATTATTATTATTATTATTATTGTTATTAATAATAATACATGTTATTTATTGGTTCCTGCCTGACACCCACTGGTGCCACAACAGACTGTAGTCCCTCCAGGACCCAAAATTGTACAAATTTGAGGATATTGTGTAAACTGTGACCCGTAGGGGGCGCACCAGCACAGCAAGCACCAAGACATAACCAAACCACACAGCCACGGGTTCAAGGAAAAAAGTTTTTATTCAAACAAAATATGTTCTGTTCAGTGTTTCCCAAACTCGGTCCTGGGGACCCCCTGTGGTTTCAGGTTTTTGTTCCAACACCTGATCAGGCGCTGATCTCATTTCATTAGCTGGGATTATTTTTCTTTTATTCTACATTCAGTAAAGCACAGCAGTGTGATTTTTACATTTATAAGACATTTAGAAATATTTCTACTTTTGCTATTGATTTAAATGCCCAACTCTCTTTTGTTGATTTTATTATATTTTTCCCCTTCTCCGTGCAGTTTTTCCCCTTCGTTATATCTTATTAATGACAATTAAAAATGAGCAGAGCAGACACGCTGACGAACAACACGGAATAATCAAAGGCTGCAACTACTTTAGCGTCAAACCCACTAATTAGTAAATAATAGATTAATTAAACAATTAGAACACCTAGAAAAGTAGGATGAAAATACTGTTTAAAAGAAAAAAAAATACATTATTCCTATATAACTGCTTGGTACATTTTAATATATATATTTTTTTTACCAAACTTAGTTTTCTAATTTCTATATTGTTCCCAAAACACAGAACTTGGGAAATAACACATCACTTAATTAGCCCAGGAGTCCAATTAAAAACAGAAGCTGGCTGGAACAAAAACCTGCAGCCACTGGGGGTCCCCAGGACCGAGACTGGGAACCACTGTTCTAGAGGTTTTCAGCACCTGATAAATGAGTCACAATTTTGTTTTATTTCCTTTTCTTTTCAACCTCCACTCTCCTCCTTTGCCTTGTCCAGCTTCTCCCGACTCTGAGTGCTGGATGAGGTGGAGTGGCTGCATTTCCACATGAGCCCTGGAGAAGCACTTCTGGGTCCAGTGGACCCTCCCCATAATAGGGGTATCCTGCTCCCAGCAGCTCCCCCTAGTGGTACCCAAGAACCCCAACAGGGCTGCCCAGCAAAACTACAGTTCCCATGCAGCCCTCCGCCCTTCCCTCATAATGGCCTCCTGACTGGGAAAGGTACCAGTAACCAACCCTATCGGGATGCCTGTCCATCCTCATCCTCCTTTATCATGGCTTCGTGGACAAGTATGGAACCTTCCACTGCGGCCAGAGTGCCAGTCAACCAGTGTCTTGGATGACAAAAATAACAATAATTGTTAAGAATCAATAAACTTGGGACATTTTGGAGAACATTTTTTCTGTTCGTTTGTTGTGAACATTCTTTAAGCTTTATTTCCAAGAAACGTAACAATATTTGTGTTTGGACTCTTTAGTTTGAGAGAGATACTAATATTTTTTAAATGTAATGTTAAGTGTGTCACACTATAATGCTAGAGGCCTCTGAAATGCTTTACAAAAGAGGCCGGGACCTGCACTGGCCTGTCTTAATGCAGCCTCAGCCCTAGGCAGCCAGTCCCCAAATACTACCTAACAAGGGGGAGAAAACCATAAAACTCTGGCTTGTCAAGACAATTCAAACAAGGAATATTTATGACATAGGATTTATTACAAAGAATAGTAAAATAAGAAAAAAAGGCACAAAAAGGGCAAGAAAAAAATTTGCCTAAGTGATCATCCAAAGCATCCAAATTCCAGTACAATGTTTAAAAGAAAGTAAAAGAAATAAAGGCAAGAATAAAAGAACTGAAAGCAGCTACAATGGGAATGTGAGCCTCAGAACTGAACCTTGGATCAATGGAAGAAGGTCACCTGATCTAATTCATTTCATTTTCTCTTGTATTACGTGAATGGCCAGGCACGTGTGTATCATTTACCTAGAGAAGAGATGGCACCAAGATACACAGTGGGACAGAGACAAGTTGGCGGAGGGAGTGTGATGCTTTGGGCAATGTCCTGATGGGAAACCCTGGGTCCGGGCATTTGTGTGGACGTTAATTTGACTTGCACGGTGCCATCGATCTCTACGTTGTTACAGCCCTCGATGACAACAGCCTTACTGTATGGAAGACTTTCAACAAGATAGATAATGTGCTCTGCCACACTGCATGAAATTGGTCTGGAATGGTTTGAGGAACCTTATTAAGAGGTCAGGGGGTTTCCTTAGATAGAGATATGAGAGGCACTTGTGACAGTAATGAGACTTCAGACATCATGAAGGTTTTTGGGCAGCCACCCGTATATTATTTCCCAGCTGCAAAAGTTTAGTAATATTTGGTCAGAGATGTTCACAAGACGGAGTCCAAAACAGAACTGATCATTTGAAGGTAAGATGGCGGTTTTAAGGGCTGGGGAAGGAAATGATGTCATTTAGTCTGGAACTGGAAGTGACATCATCAGAGGTGCCAGAACCGGAAGTGATGTCATCAGAGGCGCCGGAACCTGGTGAGATTTCCCGGGAATGGTCTGCAAGAAACAGAGAGACATTCAGCACACTCTGCCACCCCCTGGTCTGGTGTAGTATTACAGTTCCCCGGGCCCTTTAGCTGTCTCCTAAATGCACGTGTGTGACACACTATATGATAGATAGATAGATAGATAGATATGAAAGGCACTTTAACAGATATAGATAGATAGATAGAGTGAAAGGTGCTATATGATAGATAGATAGATAGATAGATGAAAGGCACTATATGATAGATAGATATGAAAGGCACTATATAATAGATTGATAGATAGATAGATAGATGAACGGCACTATATAATAGATAGATAGAGTGAAAGGTGCTATATGATAGATAGATAGATAGATGGATGAAAGGCACTATATAATAGATAGATAGAGTGAAAGGTGCTATATGATAGATAGATAGAGTGAAAGGTGATATATGATAGATAGATAGATAGATGAAAGGCATTATATGATAGATAGATATGAAAGGCACTATATAATAGATAGATAGATAGATAGATGAAAGGCACTATATAATAGATAGATAGAGTGAAAGGTGCTATATGATAGATAGATAGATAGATAGAGTGAAAGGTGCTATATGATAGATAGATAGATAGATGAAAGGCACTATATGATAGATAGATATGAAAGGTACTATATAATAGATAGATAGATAGATAGATGAAAGGCACTATATAATAGATAGATAGAGTGAAAGGTGCTATATGATAGATAGATATGAAAGGTACTATATAATAGATAGATAGATAGATGAAAGGCACTATATAATAGATAGATAGAGTGAAAGGTGCTATATGATAGATAGATAGATAGATGAAAGGCACTATATAATAGATAGATAGAGTGAAAGGTGCTATATGATAGATAGATAGATAGAGTGAAAGGTGCTATGTGATAGATAGATAGATAGATAGATGAAAGGCACTATATGATAGATATGAAAGGTACTATATGATAGATAGATATGAAAGGCACTATATAATAGATAGATAGATAGATAGAGTATTATTTGTTTTATTTTATTTGTCCATAGTAGGAAGATGAAGAAGCCACAGCATATTTGGCTACCACAGACCAAACTACTGGAATCAAAGTGACAGTCACTATGTGGTGAACACACTTATGGACGTAAGCCATGGGCGCGTTTTCCACTCTATGTGTGTGTTTGTCTGTATTAGCAACCATTGAAGCACACAACTAAAAGCCCTCATCCGGTACAAAACTCGTCATGACACGGCCAGCAGAAATGCAATAGTTAGAGGCAGACTATTTTTAAATCTCAGACTGGAAACCCACATGTGCCAACCTGCTGTTAAGCCGCAGACAAGATGAAAGGCTTCTCCACCACAGATGTGTTTGTGTAATTAGGATCACATATGGAGGCGGCCACAGGTTCATTTGAGGAGGGTGTAATCAGCGTGGAGAAACTGCTGCGTGGGCACTGGTGATGATAGCCTGACAAGCTTAGGGGTGACTGAATATTGTGGGGAAGGAAAAGTTATGTGGAGGAGAACGAAAGAAAGTAAGCACATTGACTTCGATAAACTTTAATAGATTTCCTGCCTCCATGTTCTTGCTTATAAGAGACATAATGAATTAGAGAAACAAGAGGAGTCCATGAAGCCCGATTGTTTAGCTAATAGCTAAGCTGTCCCTTCAATGTTCTTTATCGTGTGTGTGTGTTGTATAATGTGAACAAGACACAAACAGGCAGATTGAGGGTTGGTGGCCAGTATGCCCGATGGACAAGAAAATGACAAATCGATGAAAACAGTGCTGTCTGGAGTGTCATGAAGAAGAAGGAACACACTGGTAAGCTCAGTAATCGCAAAAGGGACTGGTGGGCCAAGGAAGACCTCCACAGCTGGTGACAGAAGAATCCTCACTATGGTCAAGAAAAAGCCCCAAACTCCCATCTGACAGATCAGAAACAGGGGGTCTTCAGGAGACCAATGTGTGTGTGTTAGAGACGACTATCAGCAGAAGACTCCATGAGCAGAAATCCAGAGGCCACACTGCAAGATGAAGACCACTAGTGAGCCACAAAAACAGGACGGCCAGATTACAGTTTGTGAAAAAGAAATTAAAAGAGCCTGCAGAATTCTGGGAAAATGGTCTTGTGGACAGACGAGACAAAGATGAACCTGATTAGAGTGATGACAAGAGCACAATGTGGAGATCACAAGCAACTACCCAAGATCCAAAGCAGACCACCTCATCTGTTAAACATGCAGTGCTGGGGGTGTTATGGCTTGGGCATGTATGGCTGCCACAGGTCCTGACTGGCACACTGCTCTTCATTGATGATGGAACTGCTAATGACAACCGCACAATGAATTCAGAGGTGTAGGGAAACATCTGATCTGCTCAAGTTCCAGTAGATACCTCCAAACTCAATGGACAGCACTTCATCCAACAACAAGGTGATGATGCAAACACTGCTGAGGCAACACCGGAGTTTATCCACGCTAAAAAAAATTGGAAAATTCTTGAATGGTCAATATAGTCAGTTGATTGAAATCCACTGGAGCAGGCCTTCCATGTGCTGAAGAGAAGACTTAAGGGGACAAGCCCCCTGAAACAAGCAGGAGATAAAGATGGCTGCATTAGAGGAAGACTCTCAGCACCTGCTGATGTACATGAATCGCGGACGTCAAGCAGTCATTGTCTGCGGGGGTCATGTGACAAAGAATTAAATAGGACAACTGATTTAATAAACCTGCCATTGCTGTGTCCAAACATTATAGTGTCATGAAATGGGGGCACCATGGAGAAGAAGTGTTGTCATTCCGACATGGTGGGACCAACATGTATGCAAATCCCCTTAAATGAAAGTCTGCGATGCTCACTTTAATCACGAGTCTGAAGTGTTTGATTTGTAATTTTAAATTGTGGAGCAGAGGGGTCACGCATGCGTGGCTGAGGGTCACATTCCGGGAGTCATCAGAGGGGGACATGAGGGGGCGCTGTTGCTGACGAGATGGTCTCTTTTTCCACCCACTGCTCAGAGAAGCTGCCCAGTGAGGCTAACGGACTCATCCTCTTCTGATCCAGCAGCTATAAAGCCGAGATGCTTCCGGAAGGAAGAACAGACCACCAGACGGAGCTCCGACCTCATCCTGTAATGTCCCCCCGAGCATGACTCTCCTTTTTCTTTAATAGGCAGTATAGTCCGCTCCTGTTTGAGATTCATTTACGTCAACCGTGCACATCTTTATTTTGATAAACTGTTTAGTTGTTCTGCAGTGGGCTGGCACCCTGCCTGGGGTTTGTTTCTTGCCTTGCGCCCTGTGTTGGCTGGGATTGGCTCCAGCAGACCCCTGTGACCCTGTGTTAGGATATAGCGGGTTGGATAATGGATGGATGTTTAATTGTTAAAAGGGGCGACCCTGTTGGCACCCAGACGTCGCCCCTCACTTGACGATGTTCCCAATGGCTTCAGAGTGACATAGTTAAAATGAAAGGAGTACGCCTGTGTGTGTGTGTGTGTGTCTGCTTCTGTCTTCCAGCAGATGACCCCAGTTCAGAAAATCAGCGTCCGGATGGCTGAATCAAACGGAACAAACACAAGTGCCGCACACTCATCAGCATGGCATGGGGTGGCCATATCAGACCTGGGTGTGGAAGATGCGGAAATATAAAAAGGTGCGTCTCGTGTTAAATCAGGAAGGTGGAGGGCTCAGGGTTGGGATTTGGATGTTGAAATCCAGGCGCCAACCTGTTAGTGGGGAGCCGACTTGAGCCGTGATTCACCCCGCCGCAGCGGCCGGTGTCTCCATAGCAGAGTCCAGAGCTGCCCACGTTTCCACGCTTGCAATCCACTTTGTAGCGTCGCTCGGGAATTTGAACACACCAACTCAAACACTGCGGCCTTAATCTTTAATCCATGATGACACTCCAAATACGAGCTGCTATAATTAGCAGCGGCTCTCCTTCCGTTGGTTTACAAATCCTAGTTAGTTGAGTCACAGGGGTCCGCCCAGACGGGATGTCTGAGGTGTGTGGTGGGGGGTGACCGCAGCAGCGTGCCAGTGACACACCATCTGTACCTGGAATATGAGGTGGTCTGTCCGTTTGTACCACCGTGTTTGTAAAATAGTGCATATGTCAGTCTTGTGTAGCGCCTTTTGTGCTTAACTTACTATGTGCATTGCAAATTATATCATTTATATATTAATTGCAGAACCTCACTTTTTTTTTCCTTTTTTAACTATTTTTGGGTTAATTTCATAAGCATATATTTGATGGGTCCCTCATATTCTCACCTCAACTTTTACTTTCATCACCTCTTTTTGGTTTGGTTTTCTTTAATTCATTTCATTTTAACTTTTGTCAATCCTGAACTTTGCTGTTCCTGTGCTTTTTTTTTTTTTTTTAAATTGTGCCCCAGTGGTCCAAACATCTGGAGGACATTCACTCTCACCCCATACTTCCAATTTAGATTAGATTTGAGTGCAGTAGATAAACTTTATTAATCCCAGTGGGTTGATGTTCAGTGCCCCCTGGTGACTGCATGTCTGTTTTGCGTCTGCCACTGACTGGTGGTCTCTTTTGCTCACAGCTTGTCCTTGTGCTCTTGCCGCAGGTTTTGGTTCTTTCTTGTTGTATTCTGAGTTTGACCAGGATGATGTGGTCATGAAGATGGATGGATGGATGCAAACGTCCTCATGTTGCAGCTCAGTGAGACACGAGTCCCGGCACACACAGTGAATACTCATGTTACACGTACTCCTTTACGTTAATGTTAATGGTACATTTTTTTCAGTCAGCTTAGCTTGAACTTGAATATAATATACTGCAGCTTAACACAGATAATGGAAGATTCAGTTTAACTGCCTATAAGTTCTAGAAAATGGAACATTCATAATCTTAACTCTGTGTTGTAGCGAGTTCCTCTTAAAGTAGGATAAGGAGCCCGGCACACACGAAAATCTCCTACTCTTTGGAAAACTAATTCTATCAGGAATGGAACCAGACAGCACCTTAACTCCAATCTGAGCCCCTCAGTTGAAGATGTCCTTTATGAACTTATAAAAGGAAATAACCAACATAACAATTAATTTATTTAAACAAACAAGAATATGTATTATGATCAATCAAGCAAAACTATAAACACCCTTTAAGCAATCCTACCCAAATCCGGAACAACTAAACAAACACTAATTAATATGCCCACCCCCTTGAACCCTTCTATAATACACTCCCGAAAAACGGTGAAACAGAAAAGAATGAAAGAAAGAAAGGAAAAAAAGGAAATATGACCTATTTACAGACAGCACAAATATATTCACAACACATACATATATATGCAAATATAAATTAGACACACATACTCCCCACATGTTCCCCAGTTCCTTTTATATTAACTTTGTTTTAGCTTTGTAATCCAACCAGCCTGGGAAGTCCGACGATATATCCAGCGTACTAGCCAAATATATTCCTCTGACTTGTTTAAAAATATACATATTATGGGGTGCCAAACAGGCAAATACATTGATTTTCTGAATATATAAAGTTGGCGTCAGAATATATAAAGTCAAAACTTGAATATATAAAGTCAGCGTCGGTATATATAGAGTCAAAACTTGTTTCTGAATATATAAAGTCAAAATTTGAATATATAAAGTCAGCATCGGAATATCCATCAATTTCCCAACCCGTTGAATCCGACCACAGGGTCACGGGGGTCTGCTGGAGCCAATCCCAGCCAACACTGGGCGCAAGGCAGGAACCAATCCTGGGCAGGGCACATGCATCATTTTCAAAACATTAACTGAACAGTGTTTATTTAATTTATTTTTCTGAATACGTTTTTGTTAACTTAGTTCAGTTTTTTTAGTTTACTAAAAATGTGCCTGAGTCGTTTCAATCAATATATTTTGACTTTGACTTTATATATTCAGAAATGAGTTTATATACTCCGATGTTGACTTTATATAATCAGGAATGACTTTATAAATTCCGACGCTGACTTTATATATTCAGGTTTTGACTTTATATATTCCGACGCTGACTTTATATATTCGGGAATGACTTTATATATTCCAGCGCTGACTTTATATATTCAAGTTTTGACTTTATATATTCCGACAGTGACTTTATATATTCAAGTTTTGACTTTATATATTCGGGAATGACTTTATATATTCAGGTTTTGACTTTATATATTCCAGCGCTGACTTTATATATTCCGACGCTGATTTTATATATTCAAGTTTTGACTTTATATATTCAGAAAAAAAGTTTTGACTTTATATATATCGACGCTGACTTTATATATTCAAGTATTGACTTTATATATTCCGACAGTGACTTTATATATTCAAGTATTGACTTTATATATTCCGACAGTGACTTTATATATTCAAGTTTTGACTTTATATATTCGGGAATGA
Organism: Polypterus bichir lapradei; assembly: GCA_026402145.1. Taxonomy (NCBI): domain Eukaryota; kingdom Metazoa; phylum Chordata; class Cladistia; order Polypteriformes; family Polypteridae; genus Polypterus; species Polypterus bichir. The sequence continues at coordinate 17,169,634 of JANRMT010062810.1, read as the reverse complement.
CTTTATATATTCTGACGCCGACTTTATATATTCAGAAAATCAATGTATTTGCCTGTTTGGCACCCCATAATATGTATATTTTTAAACAAGTCAGAGGAATATATTTGGCTAGTACGCTGGATATATCG
>JANRMT010062810.1:17138509-17148818 GCA_026402145.1 Polypterus bichir lapradei | reverse complement strand
ATCTATCTATCTATCTATCTATCTATCTATCTATCTATCTATCTATCCATCTTATAACGCGTCTTTCATTATCTATCTATCTATCTATCTATCTATCTATCTATCTTATATAGCACTTTTCATTATCTATCTATCTATCTATCTTATATAGCGTCTTTCATTATCTATCTATCAATTATATAGTGCCTTTCATTCTCCACTGCTGTATCAGACACTTAGGAATCAGTGTCTTCCTCTTATTATTATTATTGCTAGTATCTGTAGAGGTCTATGGGGAAACGCCACATGGCTGCTCCCTCCAACCATCCATGGCCTCCTTGACTCTTCATTGGGGCAGTTGACACCAGGAAGACAGACCACCACAAGTTCTAAAAGAAATATTAACATACGGCAACTGCACTCAAACCATTACACCAACCTCACCACCAGCAGCACCACCCATCATCTCTGTGGCTCATCAGAAATCGCTACTCCTCACACCAGATGACAGTTTTCCAGTCTCCAGCTGTCCAGCTTTGGTCCACTGTGGCCTCAGCTTCCCATTGTTGGCAGACAGGAGTGAAACCTGACAAAGTCTTCTGTTTAAGTAGCCCATCTGCCTCAGAATATGGCAACATCACAACCAGAAATGCAAGCCTCCACTGATCCTTCTTCATCTACAGGGACAGAATATCCTACAGCAAGCAATAACCTTGTGGGATGCATCATTCTTTTTCCATTCATTTAAATTGTACATGTGTAATTGTTAACAGCGTTAAGTTGTATTTTTCTTTTTCTTTCTTTTTTATTTTGTAAAATGTATACAAGTATGTAAACTTATAAACTTGTTTAAAATGATTGTGAAAAATGTTTTAAATGTATCTATTATTTATGGGTCTAGCTCTCTGGTACTGACACGAAACCCTGAAGATACGGAGAGCTTACCTGTAATCAATAAGACACAGAATCAAACAACAAAACAACGCTTGTGGTTTCCAATCTGTCCACTACAATGCATCCCACCCTGAGACCCCCTAGTCTAAACCTTTGTTGTCCAAGCAGTTGTTGGATTGCTGTTGGCAGACACGCTTCATGTGCTCCCAGCTCTTAAAACAACGAGACAAGAAAAACACACAGCTCGCCAGCAGCAGAAAGCCAGCAGATGATCAGACTGCTTCTTCTTAGCGTGCGTTCAGACAACCTAACCCTTGCCCCCCCCTTCCCAATGTGAGTGACAGAGATGCGAAGTGGCTAAAGGACAGCTGCTGTACGGGCTTTGAAATGATCGGGTGAGAGACAAGCAGAACAGGTAGCTCGCCAGCAGCAGAAAGACAGCAGATGATCTGACAGCATCTTCTTAGCCGCACCCCATTCACAACGCGAGCAGCGTTATATGTCCTGCGAGAAAGAGATGTAACCATGCCCGGGGCCGGAAATAAAGTATTGTTTTTACAAAAGTTTTAAAATAAAAGTGAAAATAATGCATATGTAACAATTTTCATGAAACTAACAATCTCTTTAAATTTTATATCTGGTAAACCAAACATGGGGGTGGGCGAGCGAAGCAAGCAGGGGGCGGAGCCTGTGGTATAGCGGGTCCACAGCTCTCAGCAAAGGCCAGTTTGAAATAAATAATCACCGCGCTCGCGGCCTAGCGGGGGTGGGCCTAGCGTTTTGGGCGTGGTAGTTGTGTTGCTGAAGCCGTTCTCAGGGCGATTTGCGATGTGGCCGTTTCTCACCTTAGTGCACAGGTGCCCACATCCGTGATTGTTCCTGGGGCTGCTAATTTGCCGCAGCTGCTATACCCTCTCGATATATAGAAGCGTGAGTCGGCTAGAAAGGAAAAAAAGAAAAAAAGAAAGAGAAAGAAAGATGGAGATTGCGCGAGAAAGCAGGAAGTGGAGAGAAAGCCGGTGTGGGAGGGCGAACGAGTGAGAGCAGGTTCGAGTACAGCTGGACTGTGGGCCCTAGCGAGGTGTTTGTCTAACACCTAGGGCAGTTAATGGTGGTCGCTCCCGCTGAGCATTTTGAGAGGAGTGGGAGTGACTTGCCGTGGGAGACAGCAGGAGTCGGGAGACTTGGGAGGATAATCTCCAGCATGAGAGTCCCGGCCATTGGAGAGAAGCTAAGTCTCGGGTCTGGGTTGAGCCACGGATCGGGAGGCCTCCAGACCGGTGCGAATGAGAGAAAGAAGATCATCTGCAGGTAGAGCGGCTCCCCCTGCTGCAGGGCCCAAACGGGAGAAGCAGGAGAGTCACTAGATAGACGAACACACCGGGCTCTGTAAATGTTTTAAAGGACAGCTTCCAGCGCTGTTTTTTTAACCTCGTTTTTAAAGATTGTTTTTCTATATTTTAACCTCCACGTGTTTCACTCGTTTTTTTTTTTTATTGGATTATTTATTGAAGACAGTTTTTAAGACACTGCACTTGATTTAATTTGAACACCTTGTCTTGTTGGATTTTTAATAAAAGCACTTGATACTTTTGTAGACCATCCACTTGCTATGTTGTTGCCTCACTGCTAAGCTCATCGGTGACATTACCGACGGTGACGGGTTGAAGGGCTCCCAGAAGCTGAAATGGAGCATGGAGCTGAACCCGCATCGTCAGAGAGCCCCCTAGTAATAAATAATAATGAAAATGACATTAAGATGGAAAGAATAATAAAAAGAGAATAAATATTCAGTCATGTTTATTTGCTGATGACATTGTGATCTGTAGCGAGAGTAGGGAGCAGGTCATGGAGATATGCTCTAGAGCGGCGGCCCCTCAACCTGTGGGGCGTGCCCACCAAAGTAACAAAAAGGGGGGGCGCAAAGGTTTGATAAAAAGAAAACAAGAATCGAAAATATGAAAAATACATCTATTGAAACCAAAACAAATTAACTTAAACTACATTCTGATACTAGAAAAATAAATATAGAGTTAGATAAATGTTGATAAAAGTTAAGTAGGTGTAATAAAACTTGTAGTGGTTTATCGGCAGCAAAAAATATAGGAATACATTTTATTAGGGTTTCAAAAAAACGTTAGGTGGGCGCAATTAAAACTGTTATGAAAACTCGGTCGCAAACACATTCAAAGGTTGAGAAACGCTGTACTAGAGAGGAGAGCAATGAAGGTGAGTAGGACCACCAAGACAGAATACATGTGTGTGAATGAGAGGGAGGTCAGAGGAATGGTGGGGATGCAGGGAGTAGAGCTGGCGAAGGTGGGTGAGTTTTAATACTTGGGATCAACAGTACAGAGTAATAGGGATTGTGGAAGAGAAGTGAAAAAGAGAGTCCAGGCAGGGTGGAATGGATGGAGAAGAGTGTCAGGAGTGATTTGTGACAGACGGGTATCAGCAAGAGTGAAAGGGAAGGTCTACAGGACGGTAGTGAGACCAGCTGTGTTATATGGGCTGGAGACGGTGGCACACTGCTCTGTAAAAATAGTGAAAAGGAGTCAAGACAGCCGGAACAGGAACTGATGCGGCAGGAAGAGGAATTCTGGGTAGCGGCAGTGATGTCATCAGTGAATGGATCAATTGAGATGTCATTAAGTGTCAGGGTCTTCAGCTGGGCTGCAGAGGGATAGGAGGAGAGAGGATTAGGTGAGAGTGCCAACCCCTGGTCTGGCTGACAAAGGACACTGTTTGAGCCTGTAAACTCTCCCCCATGCGCCCGTGTGTGACAATGGACTTGAAGTGGTGATGACTGCAGGGCTGGACTTGCTTTTCCACATGGCAAATCTGCCATTTTTGTTAATTTAGAGTGAATACACCATGTTAATTTTCGGTGTTTGTTCAAAGTAGTTCTTCTTTATCTGTAGGCACTGCTGACATGAAGAATTGTCTGTTCAGATATGTTGAAAAAGTCAACAGTTTCCAAGGAGTGTACTTCATTTTTCACATGACTGTAATCCAGGAGGTAAACCTTGGCAGTGACATGGCATTCCCTTTACTTTACACCTGTCACCACCTGCCATATACTCGCTTCCTTATTTCCTCCTTCGACCTGCCAATTCTCACCCTCAAAAGCCTCCGAAGCTCCTTATGACTTTTTCATGGAATCTGAATGCTGACAAGTGAGAAGCGGACCTCCCCCCAGCCCCCAGTAGGGTCCAAAGTGCCTTTGTAATCTTCATAAGGAAGTGAGCCCTGTGACCAAAGCCAAGGTGAGGACAGGTGGGCCAGCAGGGGGTTTTCTGAGATGATGTAAGAGTTACTGGACAGTGGAGCTGAAAGAAGGCAAAGGTCTTTACAGAATACGGAGAAAGGGAGTGAAAGTTTAAGACATGCACCTCATCTGTTGACCCTGCTCCTCCCTAACCTCTCGTGCGATGCCCTCTGAAGAAGACAAGAAGGAGGAAGGAAGAGGATCGAGAGGTGGGCAGTCTACACGGCAAACCAAAATGGGGAGAAGAGGTGAAGGGGCCTCTTTAGTTTTGTGGGCATGGGCTTCACTTTAGCTTGGCACCCTGAGCTTTAGGAGTACTGGGCACTGGCGTTTGGAGGTGCAAGCCCAGTTATCCAGGAGTAAAACCTGTCTGAAGGAGTGGCATTTTGTTAAGAAATTGTAAAATTAAAATTTCAGACTAGCAATGGCACCCCCTCCACTCCCCAAGTGATGAGCTTCTTATTATTTCAACATGCTATTTATTTGAAATTGATGTATACTGTATATACAGAGGTGGGCAAAAGTAGGTTTACAGTTGTGAGTATGCAAAACAAGAGTAGTTTCTTGTATTATTAATTTATTTATTAATGATTGTATTATTTGTCTTCTTCTTCTTAAAACTATCTGAGTTAATAAAGCTATTGTAATAATCATAACCTTTACATCTTTTTCCATACAAACAACCGTAAACCTACTTTTGCCTACCCCTATATATAAAATGCTAAGGGTTATGTCCGTCTGTCATGTGACTGATTACTCTCAAGCCACCTGGGCCAAAAAATGCTGATTGAAAGTACGCGTGATAGTTGCTGGTGAAGCAAACATTTTGGGGGGCAGCAACCTCCATGAAGTTATCGGGGCTCACAACTTTCTTATGGCAACATGACAGAAAGTAAAAGAACTGCGGCGACATCTGCTGACCCTCAAGCACACTGCTGAGGTCGCTCATAGCAAGAAGAACAAGGTGAGTGTCAATTACAGAAAACAGAGTGTACGTGGGACAAAGACGGACGAGTGCCTGTGTAAAGTGCCCTGTGCTCCTCTTCTTATTTCAAAGTGATCCTTATGATCGTAAAATATACTGGGGAACCCCATGATAACACAAAAATTAACTCCAATGGTAACATCTCCTGAGCATCAAGGCAAACAAAGGAAGCACTTTGGTGATGATGAAGAACCTGATTCAGATTCAGATTTACCTTGTGTCCAATACAAGGCCAGACGAAGACTCCCACAGGTGCCAAGGTGACCTAACTCCTTAACGGAAAGTTGATTTGCAGTGTGAGGACATCTGGTCGGTTAATGCAGCGTGGCATTTCTCGCTTTTGATTTATGCGTGAGACTGTTTGGTGTATGGGTCCCCTTTGATTACTCAATCATTTCAGTGAGCGAGGAGGCGCATTTCCCCCTTGGTCATTTCGATTCACAAATTCAAGATCATTTTATTGAAGGGGGGTACAGGACCCTTGCCATCATGTGCCCCTGGCTACACCTAGAATGCCCTTATGGTTGATCCATCCCTGGTCCAATAACACGTGAACACAGCATCAGTGCTTGATGGCGCTCTCCAGCAGTTACTGGGGACCTCTAGATAAAAGGTTCAGATTTACATTCAGAACTTTATTGTCAGTATGTCAGCCTGCTATAACATGCAATATTGGACGATATCAGCACCAGACAGCAAACAAAGTTAGCACCAGTAGTATGCAACAAGAGGATGAAGTTCTCAATGGAGTACAAAAAGTATCAAGAACAATGAGGATGTGGTAGACAAGGAAAGGGGGTAACACCTGAGCAAGTTTATTAAAGAGAAGAATGTCTACAGGAAAGAAGCCATGAAGACTGCGTGCAGTCCAAGTGACAAAGGACCTGCTCCATCTCTGGGATGGTAATCTGGCGAATAAATGGCTGCCAGAGTGAGTGGAATCTGCAGTAGTCTTCCTTGCTCTATTTTTAGTCATTTATTGAAGGACGCTGGCAGCTGGATTGAACGCCCCGATGTAGTCTGGTCTTGAACTAGGAGGAAGCGGAAAGAAAGTGCAGACAGTGATAGAAAAAGTCTGAACACTCTTGATGATGGCTGAATAAAACTTCAGTAGGACAGACCTAGAAATGCTGAGTTTCCCATGCTGTGATGTCCCAATAATCAAAGTGAGGTCTTTGTCTCACTTCAGATTCTTAGTAATGGTTGCCCCCAGAAACTCAAATGACTCCACCATGGAAACAGTCAGGCCAAAGATACCCATGGTGCAGACAGACAAGAGGGGCATCTGCAGAAGCCAATCACAATTTCCACTGTTTTGATGGTGCAGAGTTCTCGATTATTAAAAGCACATGTGGTCCACCTCCAGTAGCAGGTCTCACCAGTATTAGTGATGAGACCCACAACTATTATATATCAGTAGCAGATTTCACAATTTTTGTCGAATTATCAAAGGAGGTACAGTCATTAGTGAAATGATAGAACAATAGGGGTGGAAGAACGCAACACTGGGGGACCAACTGTGCTAAAATGCATAGACTCGGAGAGACAGGGGCCCAGTCTTTAAGTGTTTTCACACCCATATTCCCCTTTGCTTTGCTCCGGATGCATTTTACACAGCAAACTTTTAAACAAACCAGAAGTAACAATCAATAACCCAGGGGCACATTGTGTACTTCTTTCATTGGTCAGGAATGCAAATTATCAGGAATGTTGCACCAGCACAATAGAAATAACTATGTGGTTTATTCACCAAACACAGCTCTGTGAGCAGAATGCATGTTACCGGATAACTAGAAGAGTACACGAACACGATGCGTTACTTCACATGGTACGGAAAGGGACACGTTTCATCCAGGTGACTGTAAAGGCGAGGGAATGCAGAGATGAGCTTCAATGTTGTTCTGACAGTCAGTGTATCAGGCGCATGTAACTTCACTGTATGATGTTGCTTATTTACTCTCCATTAGCTTTCTACTGTATATGAATGTCACCTCTTAAATCACATGTCTATAGTCATTAAGCCTGTAAATATCTGTTATTAATGTTTATTTTGGAATGTCGGGTTTACATTTACTACATAGTATCAAAGTTAATGTGTTTCCAGTGTCTAAATTGTGCCCAAGGTGTGAGCGCACTGGCAGGACATTGTGTCAGTTTGAAAATTGACTCTGTGGGGAACTGTGAGCTGCGAGTCACAAATTTGCGATCTCCAGCTGAGAGGTGAGTACTTTGTGGTGAAAGCTCCATCTGTTGGTTGCACAGAGTCCATCTCTGACCATTATGAGTGGTGCACTTCCTGGTGATGTCAGCTGATCTCTCTCTGCATCAGCCCACACCTTCTCTGTGCTGTGTCACTACTACACTCCACCTGACCTCAGTGCAAATCCCACCCTTGTCACCAATTGTTTCAGTTCAAAGATTTGCTCTGTGGTGAACTGTCGGCAGCGAGTCGCAAACGCACAACTTCTGGCTCAGAGGTGAGAACTTTGTGGGGTGAGCTAAACGGAAAGCTCCATCTGTCAGCCATGAAGACCCCATAACTCTGACCACTATGAGTGGCGCAGTTCCTGGTGATATCAGCTGATCTCTCTCTGCGTCAGCCCCCACCTTCTCTGTGCTGTGTCGCCACTACACTCCACCCGACCACACTGCAAATCCCACCCTTGTTGCCAATTGTCTCAGTTCAAAGACTTGCTCTGTGGTGAACTGTCAGCAGCGAGTCGCAAACGCACAACCTCCGGCTCAGGGGCGAGAGCTTTGTGGGGTGAGCTAAATCGAAATCTCCATCTGTCAGCCATGAAGACCCCATATCTCTGACCACTATGAGCAGTGCAGTTCCTGGTGATGTCAGCTGATCTCTCTCTGAATCAGCCCCCACCTTCTCTGCACTGTATCGCCACTACACTCCACCCGACCACAGTGGAAATCCCACCCTTATTGCTCTGTGGTAAACTGTTGGCAGCGAGTCACAAACGCACGATCTCTGGCTCAGAGGCGAGCACTTTGTGGGGTGAGCTAAATGGAGAGCTCCATCTGTCAGCCACATAGACCCCATATCTCTGCCCACTATGAGTGGTGCGCTTCCTGGTGATATCAGCTGATGTCTCTCTGCGTCAGCCCCGACCTTCTCTGCACTGTGTCACCACTACACTCCACCTGACCACAGTGCAAATCCCACCCTTGTTGCCAATTGTCTCAGTTCAAAGATTTGCTCTGTGGTGAACTGTCGGCAACAAGTCACAATCGCACGATCTCCGGCTCAAAGGCAAGCGCTTTGTAGCATGGTCTAAATAGAAAGCTCCGTCAGCCGTGTAGACCCCATCTCTGACCACTGCAAGCGGTGTGCTTCTTGGTGACATTAGCTGATCTCTCTCTCTCTAGTGTCAGCCACCACCTTTTCTGCGCCACATCACCTTTACACTTCATCCTGCCACAGTGCAAATCCCACCCTTGTCACCAATTGTCTCAGTTCAAAGATTTGCTCTATGGTGAACTGTTGGCAGTGAGTCACAAACACATGATCTCTGGTTTAGAGGCAATCACTTTGTGGAATGAGCTAAATGGAGAGTTCCATCTGTCAGCCGCGCAGAGTCCGTCCCTGACCACTGTGAGTGGGGGGCTTCCTGGTGACACCAGTTGATCTCTTTTCTCTATGTCACCCCCACCTTCTCTGAGGAGCATTGCCACTACAGATGTCCATTCACATGCATCACTGTAGTGTTGCAGATTAGAGGGATTAATCGGTAGTTGCAGGGGGCATTGGTTTCTCACCAACACCATATGTGGTCAGTTTGATCCAACTGATCACAAGTGAATTTAATTCTTTTTTTTTTTTTTTTTAACGTGATCAACTGCTATCCAATTGTGAGAGAGATAAAGAGTCTCTGAGGTAGAACCAAGTGCTAGGATTAATCTGATTGGCTGCTACTTGTGCTAGGTGTCCTATGTGAACTTGTATGCATGTGTGCATTTATTATTACACTGAGATTGCTTAATCAGTAGCCAAAATGTATCCCACAATGCACAGTATTTCCAATAATTAGATTGGTTCTGTCGGATCACATTCATACCTCACATGAACCCCTCCAGGATTTTGCTGCTCCTTAGGGACAAGCTGACAGAGATGGGAGTAGATTTATACCTGGTAGCATGGATTGTGGACTATCTTAAAGACAGACCTCAGTATGTGCGTCTCGGGAACTGCAGGTCTGACATTGTGGTCAAGAGCACAGGGCGCCGCAGGGGACTGTACTTTCTCTGGTCCTGTTCAGCCAACATACATCAGACTTCCAATACGACTCGGAGTCCTGCCACGTGCAAAAGTTCACTGACGACACTGCTATTGTGGGCTGCATCAGGAGTGGGCAGGAGGAGGAGTATAGGAACCTAATCAAGGACTTTGTTAAATGGTGCGACTCAAACCACCTACAACTGAACACCAGCAAAAGCAAGGAGCTGGTGGTGGATTTTAGGAGGCCCAGGCCCCTCATGGATTATGCGTGATTATCCGAGGTGACTGTGCAGAGGGTGCAGACCTATAAATACCTGGGAGTGATAAATTGGACTGGACTGCCAATACTGATGCTCTGTGTAAGAGAGGACAGAGCCGACTATACTTCCTTAGAAGGCTGGCGTCCTTCAACATCTGCAATAAGATGCTGCAGATGTTCTATTAAACAGTTGTGGCGAGCGCCCTCTTCTACGCGGTGGTGTGCTGGGGAGGCAGCATAAAGAAGAAGGACGCCTCACGCCTGGACAAACTGGTGAAGGAGGCAGGCTCTATTGTAGGCACAGAGCTGGACAGTTTGACATCCGTGGCAGAGTGATGGGCGCTGAGCAGGCTCCTGTCAATCATGGAGAATCCACTTCATCCACTGAACAGGATCATCTCCAGAGAGAGGAGCAGCTTCAGCGACAGACTGCTGTCACCATCCTGCTCCACTGACAGACTGAGGAGATCGTTCCTCTGCCACAACTATGTGACTCTTCAATTCCACCCGAGGGGGTAAATGTTAACATTATACAAAGTTATTGTCTGTCTGTTATACTTTCATTTTTATCACTCTTTAATTTAATATTGTTTTTATCAGTATGCTGCTGCTGGAGTATGTGAATTTTCCTTTGGGATTAATAAAGTATCTATCTATCTATCTATCTATCTATCTATCTATCTATCTATCTAT
>JANRMT010062810.1:17084135-17136240 GCA_026402145.1 Polypterus bichir lapradei | reverse complement strand
ATAGATAGATAGATAGATAGATAGATAGATAGATAGATAGATAGATACTTTATTAATCCCAAGGGGAAATTCACATAATCCAGCAGCAGTATACTGATACAAAAAAACAATATTAAATTAAAGAGTAATAAAAAATGCATGTAAAAACAGACAATAACTTTGAATGATGTTAGCATTTAACCCAAACTACCTAAAACATCTTATCCAAACAAAAACTTCAAAATGTTTAACAACCACTTTTTATGTGAACAAAATACAAGGTGAGTCAAAGTTGTGTTAACATTTGAATGGCAGAAACAATTTATTCAAAAAACATACAGTACAGGCCAAAAGTTTGGACACACCTCCTCATTCAATGTGTTTTCTTTATTTTCATGACTGAAGGCATCAAAACTATGAATGAACACATGTGGAGTTATGTACTTAACAAAAAAAGGTGAAATAACTGAAAACATGTTTTATATTCTAGTTTCTTCAAAATAGCCACCCTTTGCTCTGATTACTGCTTTGCACACTCTTGGCATTCTCTCGATGAGCTTCAACAGGTAGTCACCTGAAATGGTTTTCACTTCACAGGTGTGCCTTATCAGGGTTATTTAGTGGAATTTCTTGCTTTATCAATGGGGTTGGGACCAGCAGTTGTGTTGTGCAGAAGTCAGGTTAGTTGGACGATCATTTATTTTTCAACAGGACAATGACCCCAAACACACCTCCAGGCTGTGTAAGGGCTATTTGACCAAGACGGAGAGTGATGGAGTGCTGTAAATGGTCATGAAAATAAAGAAAACACATTGAATGAGGAGGTGTGTCCAAACTTTTGGCCTTTACTGTACTTCATACGTGCAAGATGATTTACAGGAATTTCTCAACCTGTTCGCCATCATGTTCAACACATGTACCATATGTGGCACATAAATTGTCCACAAAAATTGTATATAAATATTGTTTTGTCTTGGCAGAGTAATATATTACTCTACTTTCCCCTTTTGTATTATTAATATGTAGCCTTTGTCAGAATGCCTTAAATCTTACCACTGTTTCTAAGGTATTGTACCATATAATGTCTCCCTATCTTCCCTTCTACATTTAAAACCTCAGGCAATTAGGTGTAGTAAAAGACAAGCAGGAGTTAAGTGATAATTAATCAATGTATTATTGATAACATTCATAAATACCGTATTTAAGCGTGTACCACACGCACATTTTTTCCCGAAAATTAGCATTAGAAAATCAGGTGCGCGTCATACACGAGGACATGTAATTCTGCAATGTTTACTTCTTCTGCTTGCTCACGCTCTCTCTCTCTCTCTTGCTTGCGCACTCGTGCTCTCTCTCTCGCTCTCTCTAGCTCGCGCTCTCTCTCTCTCTCTAAACGCTTCCTGTACAATCACAATGTGCGTCGTACACGGGGCAAAACGATTTTCACGAGGGCGCGTGGTACACGAGTAAATACTGTAATAACAATATGCAAAGTACATTTGAATATTGGCAACCATATGTAATCAGAATATGAGTTTAATGTCACTGTGCTCTGTACAAAAATTATTTTATAAATCCACTCACATGTACAGGCCAGGCCAAAGTTAGCGCACAGGGGCTCTCAGCATTTAGAATTGCTGGGCCAAGCATAGGACAAGATAGACAAAGACAGCTGGAGGAATGTATAGTCAGCCTAAAGACAGGTGTAGACTATTTTGTCCTCTGTTAAAAAAGTCAGCACAAAATCTTCCTTCCTTGTTTGGAAATGGACTATTTGCCAACGTGGGGGCCTGCACGTGGAGGAACCAGTATAAAAGGCTTGGACAGCAGCCAAATACTTCGAAGCCGATGGACGGATGGGTGATAACGTCATCCGTCCTGAAAATCCCTTTCAGCGCAGCGACGAAAATGACAAACTATACACAAAATGTCATGGCTAACCTTATCTGTAATGCTGCGTAAATCATCATTAAAGAAAGCTAAGTTATTTTTTCTTATGTGATTTTTACCGCCGTATCACTACGGGAGGGATATTACCTTTTTTACATTATATCTATATAGTTTCAGGTTACTTAAAACGCCGCAATTACAAAAGAACTTATTCCAACTAGGGAGCTATACCCCCTAAAGGAACACCATACAACTTGATGAATGTTGATGTGTAGTTTCAGGTGGCACACAGACTTGTTAGTTACTCTAAATGTCCCTAGTTAAGGCATCATTTGTCATCTGCTTTGTTTAGAACAGGCCGCATGCCTGTCTCAATATGGCAGCCGAGCTGTGCTTTTCATTGTGTTATCCTTTTCAGTTCATGGTGTATTAGATGGTCTTTCATCAGTTTGGTAAAAGAGAGAGTGAGGTAAAGCAAGCAAATTTATAGGTTTTTCTGTCCAACCCCTACAGCCAATAGGGTGTCTTGGTACTTAAAGGCTCCCTGATGAGAGGCTATTATAAATAAACTGGATACATTAGGATTAAAAGTCAAGACGGAGGTAAAAAGCTTAGGGGTAATTGTTGACTGTAATCTGAATTTTAAATCGCATATTAATCAGATCACTAGGACAGCATTTTTTCACCTAAGAAACATAGCAAAAGTTAGACCTCTTATATCTTTGAAAGATGCTGAGAAATTAGTTCATGCATTTGTTTTCAGTAGACTAGATTACTGTAATGCACTCCTCTCAGGACTACCCAAGAAAGACATAAATCGTTTGCAACTAGTGCAGAATGCAGCTGCTAGAATCCTAACTAGGAAAAGAAAATCTGAACACATCTCTCCAGTTTTGATGTCACTACACTGGTTACCTGTGTCATTCAGGATTGACTTTAAAATTCTGCTTATGGTTTATAAAGCCTTAAATAATCTCGCCCTATCTTATATATCAGAGTGTCTGACACCTTATATTCCAAATCGTAACCTCAGATCCTCAAATGAGTGTCTCCTTAGAATTCCAAGAACAAAACTTAAAAGAAGTGGTGAGGCGGCCTTCTGCTGTTATGCACCTAAAATCTGGAACAGCCTGCCAATAGGAATTCGCCAGGCTAGTACGGTGGAGCACTTTAAAACACTGCTGAAAACATATTACTTTAACATGGCCTTTTTATAACTTCAATTTAACTTAATTTAACTTTATCCTAATACTCTATGTTCAATTCTTCATAATAACTATTCATGGTGGCTCTAAAATCCGTACTGACCCCTACTCTCTCTTCTGTTTCTTTTTCCGGTTTCTTTCTGCACCACCTCCACCTACTCAAAGCATCATGATGCTCCAACAATGATGGATGGATTAAAAGGCAGAAGTCTACGTGACCATCATCATCAAGTCCTTCCGTGAGAACCCTAAATCCAAAGAGGACTGTTTCATTTATGTTAGGTAGAATGCCCAGAGGGGACTGGGCAGTCTCATGGTCTGGAATCCCTACAGATTTTTTTTTTTTTCCAGCCGTCTGGATTTTTTTTTTGTTTTTTCTGTCCCCCCTAGCCATTGGACCTTACTCTTATTCTATGTTAATTAATGTTGACTTATTTTGTTTTCTTATTGTGTCTTTTATTTTTCTATTCTTTATTATGTAAAGCACTTTACTGTTTGTATGAAAATGTGCTATAGAAATAAATGTTGTTGTTGTTGATACAAGTCAGTTCCAAACAGCCATACTTCAGGCCAATGGGGGGACAGAATACCTTCACACCTGCCCTCCAAACCTTGTGTTAAGGTAAAGCTTGGCTGTTAGGCAGTCTGGCTTTCCTGTGGGGGTTGACTGTGTGACTTCAGCAGAGAAATATTGGCCAAACTTTTTTGAGGCACGTACCCCAATGCTGTCGTAAAATTACAAACAGACTCATTCCTAAAAGGGGGGAAGGGGTTCTTAAACCACTGTTGTTATTATCAATAATGTAACACTTATATTACATTGCTTTGTCTAAGTTACAAATAAAGACATACAAAATATTTATCAACTTGTATACAAAATTTCACATCACAACAAGTATATATGTAGAAGTACCATTAGTGTTAACATAATTTTGCCTCACCCTCTAAATATCAAAGAATTAATAGATAGCAATAAATCCAGGAATAAATAATTAACAAAATTCTAAATTACATCAAAATGGTACATAATTAGAAAATAAAACCAATTACCATGCCATTGAGCCACAATCCAAAATATCAAAATCCTTATTTCCCAAAATTAAAAACAATAATAAAAAATCGGGAGTGGTCTCCCTTAGACTTTCTCCTATACTCAGATATGGGGATGGATATTTGAGGAATAAACCACAAGACAATGATTATATTTTTTATATTATATACATTAAAGAACCATCAACAACAAATTAAATCAAATTAATAATATATCGAACAATTATTATAAAAGTAAAGTTGAATAAATCGACTCTGCAGCTGCATGAATAATAAAAAGTACCACTTCTGGTTAGCGGAAAAAGCTCAAAGGCTGATAGAAATCTATGTTTTGTACCTAATACCGTGTTTCCCTGAATATAAGACCTACTCTGAAAGTAAGCCCTAGCAGGCTGCTCTGTAATATAAGCCCTAGTCAGTATCGTCAGCTGAAAAGTAAGGCGCCTAAGGCCAGGTTTATACTTCACGCGATGCGATGCGTGTGCCCGAAACATCCATTAAATTCCGAGGACATCTTACCACAATATCTCTGAAAAGGATGTTTAATGATTACATCCATCAGTTTGGAGATGTGCCCATTCCAGCAGCACCGGCGCAAGACAGAAACAAAATCCCTGGACGTAGCATCAACTCTTCGCAAGGTGAACACAAGTACAGAAATACACTAACTTCATTGTAGCTTCATCAAGTTCCCAAACTTTCATGTCTTTGGATGGAAAACTGAGCACAGTGTGGAAACCCATGAGGAAAACATGCAAACTCCAGGCAGGGATCACAAGGGACGTGACTTCCTGTGAGACAGCAGTGCTGCCACTCTACCACTGTGCCACCCCATATGTGTAACTATTAACAGTATTCAATATTTAAACGAAATTAACAATTTATCTGTAAATGTAACATACATATTTTAATGTATTTCATCATGAAAGTGATATCAAGTATAGATCTAAGGATTCTAAATGTGCAGAGAGCTGGAATATCATAAAGTTAATGTGTTCTGTGTGGCGATCTACTGCTGCTTGCTGCTGCCATCAGGTCAGGAGGAAGCCTCAGAAGTGTGTAGCAATTTAAAAACTGGTTCAGTTTTAAGATGACGTTTACGACATCTTTAATGATTTACTTTAATGATAAAGTAAAGTACGAGGTTAAAGTGAACATTTCGAGATTAAAGCCAAAATTTTCACTTTAATCACAAAATAGATATCATTTTCATTATGTCCTTATTTTTTTTTCTCTGTGACTCATTCTGATGGTATTGTGAAGGTGTGAAAAAAAAAAGACAGCACAGAAGATGGTATGTGAGACTTTCAAAATGTATCGTGTCATTCCTTTGGGGAATGTGCAACACTCGAATATAAAAGCAACATGAATACATTTGTATGTCGCCATTTTGCTTCACCACACCGAACCATTCATCAAACATCGAAGGATCATGGAGGATCCTAAAAGCAGCTGGAGTAGCAAGAATTTCAGGCTGGAATTCAGGGTTTGAATTTGGAGAGTTATGATGATATTCCAGAAGAAGATGACTGTATTTGGATAAATGTATATTGTACATGAATACATTTTTGGAGAAACACGGTACTTGTATGCAAAATTTGGTTGACATAACGGAAAGCATACTGAAGTTATCGTGTTTACACACACACAGATGCACACAAACACAGACATAATTACAAAAATGGTATTTTTGGGAGGTCTTAAACGTTGAGATTTTATCAAAATCTCGAGGTTGAATTTTTGGATGATTACAATACTTTCCCTATACTTTCTTTATGAGAAAGTAAAAACAAAGACAAAACAGCAGAAAAGCGTTAAGGTAGCCAAAGAACTCTGAAGTACAGGTAGAAGCAAGTAATGCCACCATAAATAAGATATGGCACCAGGAGTTTTGAGTGGCCCTTAAGTAACTACAACCCTAATGACCAATGCTGCAGATTAATTAGAGTACCCTCCATATATCAATTAATCTAAGTCATTTTAGATTAATAAAGAGCTGTCATTTGACAATTTGTGCACGTCTGTTCAGTGTGGTAATTCTCTTCATGAACAGAACTGCCACTCAATGGATTTGATTTACAGTATTTATGACCCCATTCTCTGTAGGGACTTTAGCTTATAAAAATCCCAGAAGGGCAGATGAAACCACCAATCACACCACTGCATGCTGTATAGTTAGAATTGTAGCAACATAATTGGTTGATTGTAGGATCAGGTGACTTGCACCAACAGACATGTGGATGTTTTACTGACTGTAGGGAAACTTCTAATCCTATGAGTTTATTGTCATCTGTAAAAGTAACCCACATGTTTGTTGTTTTGTGTGTCTAAATCATTTAGATAGATGGGTGGGATTCACAAATCCAGTGTCCCACTTTGAGTGCCACACTCAGCTATTACTTTGATAGGCCAGTAAGCCTAGCAGGTGCATTACAGTGAAATTAATGGAAGGAAGTCTTAAGGAGAAGAAAGACTGAGCAGCACATGTCTAGGACAGGAGTGTTAGGAAATAGTCAACATAGGTTCAGACAAAGACAGTCATGCTTTATTAAAATTCGATAAGAAAGCAAAGAAAATGATACAGTCTGATTGGTGCATATGATATTATTCATCTTGACATTCAGAAATCATTTGATAAGGTGCTACATGAGAAGTTGGGCATCAAACTAAAAGAAGTGGGAGTTCAGGGGGATGTTTTAGATGGGTGCAGAATTGGCTCAGACACGGGAAGCGGAGGTTGATGGAGAGAGAAACGTCATCAGAATTGGCCAATGTTAAGAGTGGTCACCAGCAGGGGGCAGTGCTAGGGCCGCTGCTATTTTTAATATTAATAAATGATTTGTATAGGAATATAAGTAACAAACTGGTTAAGTTTGCAGATGATACCAAGATGGGTGGTTTGGCAGATAATCGAGCATCCATTGAATCATCACAGAGGGACTTGGACAGCGTACAGGCTCGGGCAGATTTGTAGCAGATGAAATTTAATGTCAGTAAATGTAAAGGATTACATTTAAGAAGTAGAAAGCTTAGATTTGAATACAAAACGACAGGTTTGAACTTTGAAGGTACAGCTTATAAGAAGGACCTAGGAGTCGTAGTGGACTTTTCAATAATAACTCCCAGGCAGCCATTAAGACGGCATAAAAATGTTGGAAGACTAAGATGTTTTTCTAATTAGGCAAGATACTGAGAAATTAATTCATACATTTATTTCTAGTATGATTGTCTACTGCAGTGTGTGATTCACTGGTTGTTCTAATTGTTCTTAATACAGCTTTCAGTTAATTCAAAATAACGCTGCAAGAATTATCATACAAACCAGAAAACACGAACACATAACTCCAGTTCTGAAGTCTTTACACTGGCTTCCAGTTAAGTTTAGGGTTGATTTCAAAATTCTCATTTTAATATATAAAGACTTAAATGGACAAGGTCCTGCTTACTTTTCTGAGCTTATCATTACTTACAAACCAGGACACACATTCAGGTCTCAAGTTCCCAGCCTGCTTATGATTTCAGTGATTAATAAAATAACAGTGGGATCCTCATTGTTGGGGACCCAAGTGGCAGGACCAGGCCATGGGGTCGCCCACGTAACACCTAGCTGCGGCAGATAGAAGGTAATTTCCGGAGGGTAGGACTGGACCGCGTGTCTGCCTGGAGGGTTGCCAACCGGGATCCCAAGCTGTTTCGACATGTAGTGGGTGCGGCAACGCACTGTACCAGTGTATGCTCCCCAACTTGACTTGACTTGAGGTCTGAACTTTTATTTACCGGGCCCCTAAACTGTGGAATGACCTGCCTGCTAACAAAAGAGAAGCCCCTTCAGTCTCAGCTTTTAAATCCAGGCTAAACAATCACAACTATAGTTTAGCATACCCTGACTAGAGCTGCTGATTAGCTGTGCATACTGCATCTCTGCCTGTTAGTTATACTGTATGTACAGGAATATAATCAGTACAATATTTAGAAGCCATTACTAAACCTCCTCTATTCTGTTTTTCATCTTGCCTTCCTCAGGTGACACTTGGTGCCACTGCTCTACTGTCAAGCTGCTTTCCTGCATATAGAAAGTCATCTTGGATAAAGCAGCTTTGGAATCACTAGATCAGGGGTCCCCAACTCCGGTCCTGGAGGGCCCCAGTGGCTGCAGGTTTTCATTGTAACACTTTTCTTAATTAGTGACCTGTTTTGCTGCTAATTAACTTCTTTTGCATTAATTTTAATTGACTTGTTTTTTAGATTTGTTCCCCTGAATTTCTTTATCGTTTCTTTGAATTGCTTCATTTCTTTCCTTAAATGGTGCCCAAACAGAAATTAAGTGAAGTGGGTGAGCTAACAGAAGACCAACTAAGGGCCTTAAACTCCTACCAATTTCACGCCAACCAGTTGCTTAATTAGGCTCTGATTCTTGTTGTTAATTAAACTCGTTGTTTAATTCCATGGCTTCTTGCTGCTCTCATCTCTGAAATTGTTGATTTTCTCTTTTCTAAGAGCGCTGGTAAAATGTTTTGGGGATCTGAGCAGATCAGCATTCCTGAGACCTTCACCTTTCTTCATGACCAATGTTGGTCATATTTTGCTCGTCATGTTTTGGTTCACTTTGTATCTCATTATTGTATAGCTGCTATATAAGGAAAAAGAAACAATTAAGGGGTCGGAGTCTTCAAGAGGAAGTCAAATAAAATTAATAAGTTAATTAGGAGCAAAAACTGGTCATTAATTAAGAAAAAGGGTTAGAATGAAAACCTACAGCCATTGGGGGCCTCCAGGACCAGAGCTGGGGACCCCTGCATTAGATGGAAATATTTCATCATCAGATTGGACAGCCAGCACAAACTCAACTATAGAAAACTCAGGAGGAGGTTCTGCTGAAGCTTTATAACACACTGGTGAGGCCTCATCTGGAGTACTGGGTGCAGTTTTGGTCTCCAGGCTACAAAAAGGACACAGCAGCACTAGAAAAAGTCCAGAGAAGAGCGCCTAGGCTGAGTCCAGGGCTACAGGGGATGAGTTATGAGGAAAGATTAAAAGGAGATTAAGAGGAAACTGAAGTGTTTGAAATTATGAAGGGAATTAGTCTGGTGGTTTGAAACGGTGACTTTAAAATGAGTTCATCAAGAACACGAGTACACAGCTGGAAAGTGTACAGGGTAAATTTTGCACAAACATTAGGAAGTTTTTGCTCACCCAGAGAGCTACAGATGCATGGAATAAGTGACCAAGTATTGTGGTAGACAGTAGGACTTTAGGGACTTTCAAAAATCGACTTGATGTTATTTTATAAGAATGAAGTGGACAGGACTGGCAAGCTTTGTTGGACTAAATGGCCTGTTCTTGTCAAATGTTTTTCTAATGTTCTATGTGAAGTCTGTGTGGATTTTCCACCCACAATTTGAAAGATGGGCAGGGTAGTGATTCTAAAGGAGGTGATTCCAAATTTGCCCAATGTAGGTGCTTGCTGAAGTGGGTTCTGTATCAGTCCAGGGTTGATTCTTGCGTGATGGAGCTAGCAGTGGATTGGATTAAGTAGGCGGGAATCTCACAGTATAAAAATAAAAGAATAACAGCAGCAGACAATGTATTGAACCTCTGACCTCACCTACTTTAGAAGATCCTTACTTCAAACAGTATTTTGTACTTAATCCAACTCCGCGCCCACTTGCACCCTGCATCCTGAATGCCAGCTTATGGTGTTTTTGAAATCTTTTTTGAAGTCAACGTTGATAATATCACATGCTTGACTTCTAGTAAATACTTTGTGGTTTCCTCATTAGATTCCTGTTGTGCAAATTCTTTTCAAAATTGTAAGGAATGTGATGGAATGACACATCAATGATAGTTAAAAAATGCAAGCAGTGCGCTGAGCCAAGAGAACAGGTTAAGGAAGAGTTCAGAAGTAGCCAAAGAGATGTGATGGAGTGGGGTGGGGTGGGATGGGGTGGGTGGGCTTCAGTATAAGAATCTGTGAACGTCGCGTTTAAAGATGGCTGAGGTTGTGGAGATTATGAGAGACACACATGTAAGCCAACTTTCACATGTATGGCACCGTGTACAATGAATGGCATGTCAAGGTGTGGCACACCAAAGTAACATTCCTATGCCTAAACCTACTTAACCTAATAAGACGACTCATACCTGTCCTGGCAGTATGGCGTGCTGGTTACTCTCAGAGATCATCAGCACATATTTACATGGAGAAGAAACCTAACAATTGGGAGGAAAATCTGAGCACCAAAAGAAAGACCAGGTCAGGTACAGGAAAATTGCTCATTCTTTGAGAAAGAGGTAGGTAGTGATGGGAATCTTGTGGTTTACTCTCTATTATGATAATCGCTAAAGCCTTCATTACACATTACACCATAATATGTATGATAAAACTTTCCTGTATATCTCTGCTAATGACCAATAGGTTCTGAGATTCTTCACATAAAATTTTTGAAGTGAAGTTGTTAGAAATTTGACCGTACTGGTTCGTAAATTCCTCACGTAAAAGTTGCGAAGTAAGGTTGTTGAAAAATTGGCCGCGCTGAGACGCAAACAACCACTCAGCTTGTAGACGCACCTCCCGTCGTTATATTTATATTCATAGCCATAACTGGAAGACCTCAGAGATTAGGACCAGGGTGACTTGCGGTGTGGTGGGTGCAGTAACGTGCTGTAATCAGCGCATGCTCCCAACCTAGGCCTAGACTGTAAAACTGTATTTGTGAATCAACCTTCTGCTTGTCGAAACGTCTAAGATATGCACGCGTCCATGGAGTATTCTCTTTCTGACAATGTTGTCATTCTCTATTCTTTCTCTTCTAATTTTTAGCTGTACTCGACCCTCAGTGAATTTTGCACCGTCAATATCATGTGAAACACAATGTTAGCCAATGAATAAACTGTTAATGGGCTGAACTGGTGACCAGTGAATGAGGTTGTGTCTTCAAATGGTCCTTCATGTTTGAGCACGTTGGTTTACTTAACAAAATTTAAGCAAAAAAATACACCTTCTTCTTCCTTAGCTTTTCCCATTTTTATATGGCGTCACTATTTTTTTCTAGATCTCTCCACACTGAGATCTTCGTACTCATTCCCATTAAATCCATTCTCCCTTAGGTCTTTACTTACAGTATACTATCTGATCCACCTAAGATATGGTCTCCCCCTTCTTCTCCTTCCTGCAAGGCCCAATCTCATGACCCTCTTACCTGCACAGCTGACAACTCTTCTCTTAACATGACCAAACAATTGCAGCCTTTCCTCTTGGATCTTCTTCTGAGATTTCCACAAGTTTCTTTGTTTTCCTTATCCTCTCATGTTTGATCTTAACCATTTCTGCCACTGCACACATCCACTTCAACATCCTCATCTCTGCTACTTCTAACTTTATCTCTTGGGTCCTCTTCAGTGGCCATGTTTCAGCTCCACAGATCATAGCTGGTCTGACTAGCATCTTCTAGTCTTCATTTCATCGTAACAATTATCCTTTTATCACATAATACACCAGACAGCTGTTTCCAGTTGTTCCAACTTGCCAGGACTCTCTGGTGTGCTTTGCTATCTAATCCACAATCTGCTGTCACATAGGAATCAAAGGTATTTAAATTCATTTACACTTTTTAATCTCTCTGACAGCAACTGAACGTCTCTTTTTCATCAAGTTCTACTTTAAAAAACATACAATCTGTTTTAAATTCCCTGTCCTCTATTGCTTCTCTCCGTAGATCAAGCTTTTGTTGCAGCTCCTCTCTGTTGGAGGCAATTAGAACTCACATTCAATCTCCTTAAAAAAGATCATATCTTTCTGCATGATGAAAGATTTGTACACAAATGCTGCTCAAATAATTAAGGGAATACTTAATCATCCCAGTCTAACACCAAGTAAGTGAAGCTTAAGGGAAATCAACCTATCCGATTAGGAAGCCTAAGCGATTGTGAATCAACTTCACCTACTTTGGTGCAAACGAAAGTGTTTGTTTCGGTCTTCTCCGTATTCCGAGGGCAGAGTAGCAAGCCCATTTTGAGTCAGTGCTGCTGACTTGTGGACGGTAGTTGACGGCATGGATAGTAAGGCAATGCTCAGTTAAAATGAACCTCCAGGAATCGACGGGTTCTCCTGGCAGTTTCGCTCCCACTTTCACTCTTGGTTGGAACCGATGCTGTAGCGTTAGGTCCCGGGAGATCTGTACTTTTGCCTATCTGCTCCGGGTCAATCTCTGAACTTGATGCCTGTTTAGGCTTGGATGAAGCTTTAGCTGTCTTTTCCATTTCCTTCTGAGCCTTTTTTTCTGCTACTCATTCTTGTACAAGCTTGCATATGCTGTAATTAAATACACTCAGGTTGAGTAAATAGAGGATACCTCGGGATGACACTAAAAAAAAACCTGCAAACAATGCAATTGAGCTCCAGCCTCATTGAGCCACATGTTTTGGACGTGCATCAAATTAACATCATTCTGGACCATAGGCAGTTTTAGACGGGGGCCAACAGGGGCCAGTGCCCCTGTAGAACTGGCCATGGCCCCTGTTATGGCCCCTGTGCTGAAGAGATAAAATTTTAATTAATTACTTACAGTGATATGTGCTGGCACGGAAACCGGAACTAACATGCCAGAGTTTCTCCACATTAAAATTAGTTAAAACCTACCTCCGGTCCACCATTACTGATGAGCGTCTTAGCAATCTAGGGGTGCTAAGCATTGAATCCAGAAGAGCCAAGGCTTTGAACCTTAATGCATTTGTGGACTGTTTTGCAAAAAATCACAAATGCAGAATACTGTGTCGCAGTAGGGGGCGATAGTGCAGCCCTTGAACCCTCAGGTACCACGCCGAACCACTAGGTAAAAGTGCAATAATTCTTTTATTATAATAATTATGTGCACTAAGTACCCTCCACTCCACACTATACTCACAAATAAACACAATAACTACAACGGTAAATCAAGAATCCTCCACTCCCAGACGTGTTGCCCTCCTACCACCCAGCTCAGCTCATTGTCTGGGAGTTCCCATGGTCCTTTTATAGTCCCTGACCCGGAAGTGTTCCTGGCCAACAGTCCACAAGTCCTTATTCCTTCTGGGTCAGGGTAAATAGTCTTTTTCCTTTACCCCGGAAGCCCGTCGCTCTTCATGTGACGAACTTTCGGATCATAGTGCACAAATGAGTCTACTGGCCTCCCGACAGCGACTCCCAGTGGTCTCCAAGGTATCCAGCAGGGCGGCGCATAGAAACTACATAGTCCATGAGGCCCTGCTGGAACTTGGGACCCGTCCATACTCTCGGGAGAGCTCCTCCTGGCGGCCTGGGGGTGAGGGCCGGAATATGAAGCCGGCCATCCATCACAACTGTTATTATAATGTTACAGACTACTGTGTAGCCAGTGCTAGAGGATGAGAGATTACTGAACAGAAATTGAATGCACATTTAAGTTTCATGCTGTAAAAAAAGTCACTTTATAACAAAATAAATACATACAGTCGACCCTTGATATACGACCGGCCTGACATGCGAACAACTTGATTTACGACCAAAATTTTTGTTTTGATTTACGACCAACATCTTGCGTTACGACCCAAATGCGGTCACGTGTATCCGCTTGTGCGATTGTAAACAAACAGCCGAGAGCGTTTGTAAGCATCAGTCGGAGCCCAGATACATGTGTTTGTGGACGTAATTTCGGTCAGTGCAGTGATTTATCTGAATATATAATTCACTAAGACCATGGCAAGCAAGATGCATAATTGCTAAGGAAGGAAGAGAAGGTAACGAAGGTAAAGAAAACGATTGTTAAGGGATGTTAGCTAGCGGGCTGGCGCGGCACATGATGATGTCATCAGCACCGGCTTGCTTTGGAGTGTATTATTACAGCAGTTCACAACACGACCAGCTTTGAACTCGACTACTGTCATTATTAACTTGACAAACAGCGATCACAATCGAAACAAAGAAGGAAATTGTGCGGAAATATGAGAGTGGTGTTCGTGTGACCGATCTCACTAATATGTACAGCATGTCGAAATCCACCATCTTGACAATTTTACAAAGAAAAGATTTGCATAAGAAGGC
The DNA here is from genome assembly GCA_026402145.1 of Polypterus bichir lapradei. Classification (NCBI taxonomy): domain Eukaryota; kingdom Metazoa; phylum Chordata; class Cladistia; order Polypteriformes; family Polypteridae; genus Polypterus; species Polypterus bichir. The sequence goes on along the minus strand of JANRMT010062810.1, from coordinate 17,122,059 downwards.
TCCTTCTAAACAATAACCACCTTCCGTTTCATTCTCCTCCTCCTCCTCACTTCCTGCAGCCCAAAGATGTCAAATTAAATGGTAAATACAGTATGAAATTGTTGTTTCTGGTAGGCTAGGCACTTTTTATAACTTTTTGGTTAGTACATTGAAAAAATTATTGGTGTTTTGGTAGATAATGCACATTATACAACCCTTTTTTATTATGAAAAGGTTAAGTAAGTGTTGCTGTGGGAGGTTCAGAACGCATTATGGGTATTTCCATTATTTCTTATGGGAAAAATAGTCTTGACTTACAACCAACTTGAGTTACAACCAGCCCTCGCGAACAAATTGAGTTCGTAAGTCAAGGGTCCACTGTACCTACAAAAAAAGAAAAAATCTTGCATACAAAAAAGAGAAATGTTACTGTACAAAAAGTAAAATTTGTTTAAAGGTTTATTGTGCGTATATACAGTATGTGAAATCTTTTGTTTGAAATTCATTTGTATGTTTTATTGTTAAATCTTCAATTCACTTTGTTTGTGCTCCAAATAAATTCACTTAATATATTAAACAATTAAATATTTTTTTTTGTTCTGTGCCCCCATGAAAAAACACTGGTCCCACCCTGGCCCCCCTGGTAAATTTGGTCTGGAACCTCCACTATTCTAGACCAAAATATTTAAATGCCTCTCAAACAGCCTTGGTGTCACAATCCCTCCTAACCCACTAACAGCTGTGTTTGGTGGGCTCACAGATGGGCTTAAAGTGGAGAAGGACAAACAAACTGTGATTGCCTTTACTACACTATTGGCACGTAGACTTATCCTGCTCAACTGGAAGAATCCTAACCCACCTTTTTTAAATCAGTGAGTAACTGATGTTAAATATTATTTGAAATTGGAAAAAATCTAATTCTCACTTAGAGGATTTCTTCAAAACTCTTTATAAAATCTGTCAGGATCTGAACAATGCCATTTTAGAAAAAGCATTTATATTGGGGAAAAGGATTCTCACTTTCCTCTTTTCTACTGTTAATGTTTTACTCTGGCTGCTGGCCTTCCTCTCTTTCTCGTGGGTTGGGGCTGGGTTTAGTTTTGTTAAGCTTGACTTGATTGTGTGAAATGTTACTTGCTTTTAATAAAATCAATAAAAAAGAAAATGACAACAGGTGTTGATCAATGTCAGAAATAGGCAAACGAAATCCGTTGTAATTCAATGCTGTCAGTCAGTCAGTCATTGCCCAACCCGCTATATCCTAATACAGGGTCACGGGGGTCTGCTGGAGCCATTCCCAGCCAACACCAGATCATGTTTTACTAACATGTTGGAATTCTATGAGTCTGCAACAAAAGCATACGATCAAAGTGGAGCTTATGATATTATTTATCTGGACTTTCAGAAAGCATTTGATAAGGTGCCACATGAGAGGTTGGGCATCAAATTAAAAGAAGTGGGAGTTCAGGGTGATGTTTGTAGATGGGTGCAGAATTGGCTCAGACACAGGAAGCAGAGGGTGATGGTGTGAGGAACCTCATCAGAATTGGGTGATGTTAAGAGTGGTGTTCCACAGGGGTCAGTGCTAGGGCCGCTGCTATTTTTAATATATATAAATGATTTAGATAGGAATATAAGTAACAAGCTGGTTAAATTTGCAGATGATACCAAGATAGGTGGATTAGCAGATAATTTGGAATCCGTTATATCATTACAGAAGGACTTGGATAGCATATAGGCTTGGGCAGATTTGTGGCAGATGAAATTTAATGTCAGTAAATGTAAAGTATTACACATAGGAAGTAAAAATATTGGGTTTGAATACACAATAGGCGGTCGGAAAATCGAGAGTACACCTTATGAGAAGGATTTAGGAGTCATAGTGGACTCTAAGCTACCAACTTCCAGTGTTCAGAAGCCATTAAGAAGGCTAACAGAATGTCAGGTTATATAGCGCCTTGATGTGTGGAGTACAAGTCACAGGAGGTTCTGCTCAACCTTTATAATGCACTGGTGAGGCCTCATCTTGAGTACAGTGTGCAGTTTTGGTCTCCAGGCTACAAAAAGGACATAACAGCACTAGAAAAGGTCCAGAGAAGAGCGACTAGGCTGATTCCAGGACTACAGGGGTTCAATTATGAGGAAAGATTAAAAGAGCTGAGCCTTTACAGTTTAAGCAAAAGAAGATTAACAGGTGACATGATTGAAGTGTTTAAAATTATGAAGGGAATTAGTACAGTGGATTGAGACTTGTATTTTAAAATGAGTTCATCAAGAACACGGGGACACAGTTGGAAACTTGTTAAGGGTAAATTTCGCACAAACATTAGGAAGTTTTTCTTTACACAAAGAACGATAGACACTTGGAATAAGCGACCAAGTAGTGTGGTAGACAGTAAGACGTTAGGGACTTTCAAAACTCAACTTGATGTTTTCTTGGAGGAAACAAGTGGATAGGACTGGCGAGCTTTGTTGGGCTGAATGGCCTGTTCTCGTCTAGAATGTTCTAATGTTCTAACACAGGGTGCAAGGCAGGAACAAATTCCGGGCAGGGTGCCAGCCCACCACAGGGCACACAAACACACATGCCAAGCACACACTAGGGACAATTTAGGATTGCCAATGCACCTAACCTGCATGTCTTTGGACTGTGGGAGAAAACCGGAGTACCCGGAGGAAACATGCAAACTCCACGCAGGGAGGATCCGGGAAGTGAACCCAGGTCTCCTTACTGCGAGGCAGCAGTGATACCACTGTGCCACCGTGCCGCCCGATTCAATGCTGTATAACGATAAAATGTGAAAATGTCCAAGAGGGGTGAACACTTTTTATAGGCACCGTATGACACACATACCCATATACTGTATACTGTACATAAAAACTGGGTGTCCATAAATAATTTTCCCAATTACATCTTTAGAAGAGAATCTAAGACACATATTTTTTTGTTGCAGGTATTCCTAGATGTCCACAGCGTTCTTGCATTTGTACGCCTGATTCACACGCCTGCTGCTAGCAGCTCCCTGGAAGCCTTTAGTTAAAGAAAAGCATTCACTGAGAAAGCCCCAAGTGTTTGTTTGGCTTGCGGAAACAAAGACTTTTGTATAAACTCTGTGATTGTTCTGAACAAAATATGAAAAGAATCCACCTGAGGTCAAACTATTTAAATGTGTTCTGTCTGCTTGTGATCTCCAAAAAATGGTTTATTTTGACTTTGGAAATGTATTGTTACAACACAAGAGTTCACATTAAAAATACTGAAGGGGTAAATATGTGGACAAATCTTTTGTCATGCAGAAAATCAGGATGAATTTCAAGAGGGTTGAATACTTTTGCACGCCACTGTACAGGGGGTCCTCGGGTTACGACACAGTTCTGTTCCTACGAGAGTGATGTAACCCGAATTTTGGCAGAAGTCGAAACACACCCTAACCTAAGTCACTTACCTATCCTAACACATTTGCAAAATCATAATCTGGAACATAAAAACAGCAATAAGTCACAGAAAAAGGAAAAGGACATAAATATACTGTACAGTACAATGTACTGTAGTAACAGAAAAAATGACAAAAAATGAGTGTAAAAAAAAAATCCTTACCTTTATTCCTTCTGATCTCTTTACAATGTCTAATTTCACTTCCATCATGATGGCTTTCCTCTTCTTCGAAGCACTACCATCTGAAGACTCTGACTTTTGTTTAGGAGCCATGATAAGGGCCAAAAAGTCGCTAAACAAAGCAACACAAACAGAACACTTGTGCCGCGTGCAACCAAACTAGTTCGCCCACGTAGCTTTAAGTACGACACTAACGGGGTAAGCCTAAACACTTACGTCTCAATTTTTTAAAGTTTTTATGGGAGTGAGCGTTGTAAATTTGAAACATTGTATGTCGAGACATTGTAACCTGAGGACCCCCTGTATATCATCAGTAAAGACCATCGGCCAAGGTGCTTATTCTATGATCTCACTACTTAGGACCATCCATTATAAGATCAAAGATGTAAGGACTTAACTAACACATGTAAAGACAAGTAAAACATGCATGTGTTTAGGAAACTGCAAACATACAACTGGGCGGCCTGACATAAATGAGGAACATGAGATTTATCAGGGTGGATTTTAATATTGTTTGCTGTTGTGCAACGTTGGCAGCCATAGACTTTTATTCTGTCGAATACACCATTCTGAATGAAAACATGAAATATGTTCTCAGCTGTCACTATAAACTACAGAGGGTAAGTAACATATAAAAAATACAATTTTGAGAGGGTGTATTCCATTAAACTGAGCGCACAGTTATTTATAGCACCTGATGACCCCGATGCTCTGTGCTGTCTGATCCAACGTCTGAATGGATGAGTAGTAATTTCCTCAAGCGAAAAAAGAAAATAAGGAAAAAAGGTTGAAAAAGGAAATAGTGAAGTTCTAAGAAATTAACTTAAGTCCTTTGGCAATAAAAGTCAAGGCGGAAGTAAAGAATTTAGATGTAATCATGGACTCTGACCTAAACGTTTAATCACACATTAACCATGTAACGTGGACTGCGTTTTTTCCCTTTAAGGTTCATTGAAAAAGTTAGATGTCTTTATAACACTGCAAAATGCTACTAGTATAATTCATGCTTTTGTTTTTAATTGACTAGATTACTGTAACTAACTGGATAAGCTACGAAAGGCACTAATTGCAGTTAGTTCAGAATGTCGGAGCAAAGAATCTTAACCAGAAAAAGAAAATCTGAGCACCAGTCAAAGCATCATTACACACTGGTTACCCATGTCCTTTAGAACGGATTTTAAAATACTATTAATGGCATATAAAGTTTTAATAATCTTCTCCTTTCTGTATCCTAGAATGAATGTCCTTATACATTCCAATTCATAATCTTAGATCTTCTAATTGTGGTCTGCTTATAACAAGAACAACAATATTTATTTGTACAGCACATTTTTATACAATTGATGTAGCTCAAAGTACTCTACAAGATGAAGAAAGAAAAGTTATTCCAAGAATTAAGCATAAAAGAAGTACTGAGATGGCCTTTTGCTGTTAATGCACCACAAATTTGGCACGCTTTACCAGAAGAGACTAAAAACCAGTCTAAAAATCCAAAGGGTCCAGTTTTTTATGGACTTTTTATAAGGTATGTTTTATTTGTACTGTACTCTTAATAGACTATACATTAGAACAATGAAGATGAGAACAGGCCATTCAGCCCAACAAAGCTCACCAGTCATATCCACTGAATTCCTCCAGAATAACATCAAGTCAAGTTTTCAAGGTCCCTAAAGTCCTACTGTCTACCACACTACTTGGTCGCTTATTCCAAATGTCTGCGATTGTCTTTGTAAAAAACGCCCAAATGTTTGCATGAAATTACCCTTAACAAGTTTCCAAATGCATCCCCGTGTTCTTGATTAACTCATTTTAAAATAACCATCTCAATCCACTGGACTAATTCACGTCATAATTTTAAACACTTCAGTAAGGTCTCCTCCTAATCTCTTTAAAGACTCAGCTCTTTTAATCTTTCCTCCTAACTCATCTCCTGTAGTCCTGGACTCAGCCTAGTCGCTCTTCTCTGGACCTTTTCTAGTGCTGCTGTGTCCTTTTTGTAGCCTGGAGACCAAAACTGCACCCAGTACTCCAGATGAGGCCTCACCAGTGTGTTATAAAGGTTGAGTAGAACCTCCTGTGACTTGTACTCCACACATCAAGGCGCTATATAACCTGACATTCTGTTAGCCTTCTTAGTGGCTTCTGCACACTGCCTGGTCATTGATAGTATCGAGTCCACTACATCTCCTAAATCCTTCTTATAAGGCATACTTGTGTATTCAGATTAGAACATTTGAACAATCAAGACAAGAACAGGCCATTCAGCCTAACAAAGCTCGCCAGTCTTATCGACTTCATTCTTCAGAATAACAACAAGTTGAGGTCTCTAAAGTCCTCCTGTCTACCACACTACTTGGTCACTTATTCCAGGTGGTTCTCTGTGTGAAGTAAAACTACCTAATATTTATATGAAATTTACTGAGTTTTCAAACTGTGTCCCTGTGTTTTTGATGAACTCATTTTAAAGTCACCGTCTCAATCCATTGGACTAATTCCCTTCATAATTTTGAACACTTCTGTCAGGTCTCCTCTTAATCTTTGTAAAGGCTCAGCCCTTTTAATCTCTCCTCATCACTCATCCCCTGTAGCCCTGGACTCAGCCTAGTTGCTCTTCTCTGGACCTTTTCTACCGCTGCTTTGTCCTTTTTGTAGCCTGGAGACCAAAACTTCACACCATACTCCAGATGAGGCCTCACCAGTGTGTTATAAAGCTTGAACAGAACCTCCATGGTCTTATACTCCACACATCAAGGCGCTATATAACCTGACATTCTGTTAGCCTTCTTAATGGCTTCTGTCTGGCAGTTGATAGCACTGAGTCCACTACGACTCCTAAATCCCTGTCATGAGGCATACCCTCAACGTTCAGACCTCCCATTGTGTATTCCAACCTAACATTTCTACTTCCTAATTAGGGTACAATCATCATGGTGAATGTCATGGCTTCAAGTTGCAGTTCATACTTTAGTGATCAAATTGCGACTCACATGCAAAAGGCTGTGTGAATTATTTTAACGTTGTATGGACATTTTGGACTAAGCCAGAGAGATCCCACATTTACTTGTACTTTTGATACTTAATTATCAGATCATTTCAAACTTCTCCTTGACTACTTTTGCCAGGGGAAAATTTCACTTTTACTCGAGTCCCTTTTCAGAAAGGCGCCTCTACTTTTCTTCAAGGAAGGCTGCTGGGTGCTTTATACAACACTGACGCCAAGTTAGAATGCACAGCTAACGCTTCAAGTCTATCAAATGCTCGAGTGAGTTCCCCTTTTTGGCCACTGTGCCACTTTGAACCTCTTCCAGCAGTGGCACAAAATCATTAAAATAATAAAAAAGGTGTAAATGAAACCCCAGTGGGTTATAACATCTTCACATGCCTGCTCTTGTGTTACCCAATGTGGATCATCAAAGTCCTCTGGAATGTAACATCCTGGAGCAGTAAAACAGGAAGGAGGTGGGGGTGGGCCGCTGCCGAGTGGCTGTCTATGGCAACAGCCTAACTCAGCCGTGCAGGAATGCCAGCTATGTCACAGTCCGCTAGTGGTAGGAGCAGCAGCCGGGACCACCATTGGGCCTACTTCAGACAAAAGGGAAACTCAAAAGGGACGGCTGTCCGTTTAATTTTATTTGGTGTTTCATTACAACTTCAAGGTTACTGCAGTTCTGGGGAAGCTGGAAAGTGGATGGTTTGGAAGTTCTGCTACTACAATGCAAAAGATAAATTATGGCTTCCCAGAAATTGTCAAACAATGACTTGTTTAATTGAATATTTCATACTGATTAACTAGCAGTTAATAAATAAGTAAATCAGATACTGAGAGAACTGAACATTTGCTAATTTTCGTAATAAGCTTTCACGGTTTTCTTTAGTTGAAACTTGGGCGGCACGGTGGCCTCGCAAAATATGGAGACCAAGGCTCACGTGCTTGGTACCCCTGCATGGAATTTGGATGTTCTCCTCATGTCCATGCGGGGCTCTGGTTCCCTCCCACAAAGCAAAGATGTGTAATTGACCTATGTGTGTGTGCATGTGTGTGTGAGAGAGACCCTACAATGGACTGGTGCTCCATCCAGGGCTTGTTCCTGCCTTGTGCCCCATAGGTTCCAGCTTCATCGTGACCCTGCTCAGTGAAGACAAGGGATCCACATTCCGGCCTCCAATTCATGTGAATGGTGGCGTTGGTGTGGATCTGGCGATGGAGAAGAAACATCAAGGAGTGAAAGGCAGCACGTGTGGGACTGGTGCTCTGATTGACTTGAAGAAAGAGAAATGGTGAACTGATCTTGTGAGCTCTGAATGAATGGGCATTGAGAAGGAGGAGGTGAATGGACAGGTTGTTGGATTATTGGGTTCTTTAATTATACCCATACTTTCAACATTTTGGCTGAGAGTCATTTACTTCATTGACCTTTGATCTTTTTATTTTTTTTGATGTACCACCACTGACTTTGACTGATGGTTATGATAACAAACGTCATGCAGTTATTGGTTTGGCACTAAAGAAAATAAAGAACTGGCTGATTTTGCAGTAGTCTACAGTGGTTTGTGTCTCTCCTTCCCTCACTGGTCCTCGGCTATAAACTACAAGATGCCCAGGGTGTAATCCTGCTGGGATCTAATGGTACGGATCATCACTGGCCATAGCCAACCTACCTAGCCCAGACTGAACAGAGGGATAACTCAAATAGTGGAGAAAGAACCAAGGAAAACATCGACAGATTCAGGCTGACCTTCAGGATCAATGTTTTAAAATGTTTCAAGTCACACCATCTGACGCTATCAGAATTAAAATGGGCTCCATGGTAGCAGACCCAGGAAATGTCTAAGATCAACGTACAACAGTTTCAAGTCACACCATCTGATGGTATCTGAATGAAGGTGGGCTGCTTAGTGGAAGATCCAGGAAACATCTAAGATCAAGGTACAACAATTTTATATCACAACATCTGACATTATCTGAATGAAAGTGGGCTCCACGGTAGAAGGTCCAGGAAACTTCTAATTTCAAGGTACATCAGTTTCAAATCATGCCATCTGATGTTATGCGAATGAAAGTGGGCTCCTTGGTAGAAGATCCAGGAAACCGCTAAGATCAAGGTACAACAGTTTCAAGTCACACCATCTGATGGTATCAGAATGAAGGTGGGCTCCTGGGTAGAAGATCCAGGAAACTTCTAAGATCAAGATACAACAATTTTGAATCACACCATCTGATGGTATCAGAATGAAGGTGGGCTCCTAGGTAGACGATCCAGGAAATTTCTAAGATCAAGATACAACAATTTTGAATCACACCATCTGATGCTATCTGAATGAAAGTGGGTTCAATGGCAGAAGACCCAGGAAACCTCCAAGATCAAGGTAAAACAATTTCAAATCACAACATCTGACGTTATCTGAATGAAAGTGGGCTCCATGGTAGAAGATCCAGGGAACCTCTAAGATCAAGGTACAACAGTTGCAAGTCACACCATCTGATGCTATCTGAATGGAAGTGGGCTGAATGACAGAAGACCCAAGAAGATCCCACTTCTCAAAGATAAGACTCAAAAAAGCTCAACTGGGCTTTACTAAAATGCATGTTGACAAGCCAGCATCCTACTGGGAGAATGTTAATTGGACTGATGAACCAGTTTGAGAGCTTTTCGGTAAGTCACAGCAGCTCAGCGTTCACAGAAGACAAGATGATGATTACAAAGAAAAAAATCATGAAATATGGAGACTCGTTAATATGATGGGGTTGCTCTGCTGCCTCTGGCACCGGGTACTTTGAATCTACGCAATTAAATCAGATGTTTATGGAGTGAAACATACCAACAAGTGTCATGGAGTATGGACCACGGGTCCTCCAGGAGGGTGAGGATCCAAAACACATATCTTGTTTTTTTTATTTTTGTTCAATTCAAGCCCGATCTTTGTCTTTGTGGAGCTCAGTATTTTTCTCGCCATGTCCCCCCATTTTAAATTTTCTCCCTAACATACGTGGCCAATATTGGATGGTAACTGTAAAGTAAGTGAGTCCTAAGACAGATGCTCCCTTGAAAAAATTGCGTTTGGAATCCGAACGAGTAAAACAAATTCTGTCATCATACTCAGAAGAATGTCAGCTGAGCAGAACACACAGTTTGTTGAGTGAAATGACAGGAAGACCAGACGTGATACAAGCATAGTGGGGTGGGTGGGGAATGTCACAGGTCACCAGGCGGTATAAAAAAAAAATCCCTCAAATGCCCTTGCAATGGCAGTGAAAAGCTTACCTGAGCCAAACCAACAATGCTCAGCATGCCAACAGCCAGGAGAAGCAACATTCCTTCTGAATACTTGCTTGTCAGATTTCCGATGACACCTCCTTGGATAACCTAAGCATATGATTAGAAAAGGAAGTTAAAGTTTAAACACACAAGTATGTCTGTAAAGGTCAGAGAATTTATCTGCTAAGTCACTGAGGCGTTGAAAAGTGAGAAAAAACTCCCGCTCTCAAAGTCAGAATTCTGCCATGACGATTGTCATCATTTCACAATGCCCTGCACTTAACAAAGATTTACATCATCCTGGATGAGAAGCTCTCCTATTAATTATCGTTAAAAGCAAACCCACCATTACTCCAAAGGTCCCCTACCGTCTTATTGATAAAAAGGCCCATTGTGTCTAAGGGTGTGTCTGTTTGTTATCACTCTGACATTAAAGAGTCTTCTTCTGTTGATCAGTGTCATAAAAGGCAAACTACATTTATTGGGATTCAATGCTGCATAACAATAAAATGTGAAAATGTCCAAAGGGGTGAACACTTTCTATGGGCACTGTATTACACACATACCTTTAGACTGTATATAGAAACTGGGTGTCCATAAATAATTTCCCCGATTACATTTTTAGAGAGAATCTAAAACACATATTTATTATTTTTTGTTGCTGGTATTTACAGATGTCTGGAGCATTCTTGTATTTGTACACTTGATTCACATGCCTGCTGCTTGTAGATCTGTAGAAGAAGTTAGTTAAAGAAAAGCATTCACCACTGAGAAAGAACAAAGTGTTTATTTGGCTGGTGGAAATAAAGTCTTGTGAAAGCTCGGTGATTGTTCAGAACAAAGTACGGAAAGAATCCACCTGAGGTCAAGCCATTTCACTGGGTTCTGTCTACCTGTGACTGCCAGAGTTAATTACAACATTATCATATACTGTAACCAAGGGAGTCATTTATGGACACCCTGTATATACTGTACATGCGCACACATCAATATTAATATAGCTACAGATACACATACTGTATATACTGCACTACACTGTACAGTACACATACTATACAAACATTATATGCAGCACAACATGAACACAGTACAACAGTAAAACAGGCGCACAGAAGCATTCACACACCCGCTTATTCCAATTCAGGGTGCTGGAGTGCTATATACATAAAAATATATAGATACAGTAGACATTATGAAAAGAACAGCCTCAACACACACAAAAAGGTTTGGGGCAGCCACCCATATATTGTTCCGGGCTGCAATTGGGTTTTGATAAGGCATTCATGTGAATGGTTTCAAGTCCAGAGTTGAATTGGTTTGGTTAAAAAAGATGGCGGCTTTATAAGCCAAAAAATCGAAAGTGATGTCATCTAGAGTCGGAATCGGAAGTGATGTTATTTTGGGCATCGAAAACCGGAAGTGACGTCAGTCTGGGCGCCGGAACCAGAAGTGACGTCATTGGTGGGGCGTCTAGTAGGTTTTCCCGTATCTGGCCTGCAGAGATAACAGAAGTGGGAGTAGTGAACCCTGCCAATCACCAGCCTGGCGGGTAATTATATTGACTTGGTCCACTTAGCTTCCTCCTATTCGCACATGCATGACAACAGATAAGATAGATAGATAGATAGATATGAAAGGCACTATATGATAGATAGATAGATAGATAGATATGAAAGGCACTATATAACCGATAGATAGATAGATAGATAGATAGATATGAAAGGCACTATATAACCGATAGATAGACAGACAGACAGACAGACAGTACCCTTCATAATGTCCGTGACAAAGACACATTTTTCCGTGACTTACCTCTTTGCTCCACAGTTTAAAATTACATTTCAAACAATTCAGATGGAATTAAGATACACCTTGCAGACTTTCATTTAGTTGGATCTGCATACATTTCAGCCACACCATGTAGAAATGACAACACTTTTTATACGTGGCGCCCCCATTTCAGGGCACCATTATGTTTGGTGCCACAGGTGTTTATGATTCCTCTGGTGTGTTTTATGGCTTCATCAGATACCTCAGCTTGTTTCTACCCTTTAGAGTCTGTAGTTGCCAATGTTCAACATGAGGACAAGAGCTGCGCCCATGAAAGTCAAAGAATCCATTATGAGGTGTGTATGAATATATATGCCTTTTATTTTGCCTTTTGTTCGTTATCTTCATTAAATGGACTATTTACCAGGTGGTACCCCAACCATTTCTATTTTCCTCCTTTCCTATTTTCAGATCCCAATGTATACATAAACACAATGTACACGCATTGTGTGCATGTAAACACACATATATAAATATAAATATATTCTAAACATGTGACTCTGTACTTGCACACACAAATAAACACACACTTAGTATACAGTCAAACACATTCATATAGTTTATGCACTGTACATTTGACTCTGTCCTCTGTGTACTCACACAGATGCTTATTATGCATATTTACATGTACATACAGTATATTCAGACCCTCATATTAATATTCCATGCACACACAAGGTATGATGCGTCCAGAATGCTCAAGCCCATCCTTAAGAAATGAAGTGTAACGCTGGACTGGCCCTCTTTCTTTAATCATGTTGTGAAGCAGGATGCCATCGAGCTCATTTCATACTTCACCAGGACATTGTTTTGTTCACAAGGACACAAATAATCTGGCATGTCAGCAGTGGGCAGGGGTTTAGAATGTTAGCAATGGGGTGTTTCTTCTCTTATAAATGTTTGCAGCCTGCGATGTCCTTCTGGGTCGCCTCCCAAGTGTTGTAAATGTCAAAGACGTTAGGCGTTGCTGTGTGAATTCCTGAGACGGTCTTGGTGGTTGGGACAGACTACTGTCAAATATCTCCTGGCAGACCTTGTTTCTGTGGCTGGACTGGAGTTACACGGCTCCATTTGTGAAGAGCTCCACTGGACATTCCTCGCATTTTTACTAACACACTGCATACCTGGTCAAAGAACAATGGGCCTGAAGTCACAAAGCAGATTACCAGAGCAAATTGAATCACTTTGTGGTTTTGCCGGCCATGACAGGTGTCACATTGTAGACAAGTCAGTCTGCTTGACAGGCAAATTGTCATGAAGAGCAGGGTGAGTATTAAAGGGAAAAAATGCAGTGGGCCGCTCAAGTCTGGGATTCTTTAGAAGCCAAAAATAGCCCATGGGATGGGGCATAGCGGGCAGTCAGTAAGGACATTTAGAAGGTTTCTGCCATTAGCCCAGTGCCCTGCTCGTCCATGGGTATCCATGTAAAACAGAGGTGGATACAGCTGGGATAGTTTAACAACCATTACTGAGCAGCAGGTACGGCTGAAGGCTTTTACCTCATGGAAAGCTTTCTCATATTTCCTCAAAGGAAGGAGGAAAGCAAACACAGCATGGGCTTGGCAACTAGACACCAGTTCATGTAAGGATTTCCAACATGACCACAGAACTTAGAGTTGTCTAGATGGTGTCATAAATTAGCAGGACATTTGGGAGTGAAACATAACTGCACAGTGGCAGGAAGCCGTGCCTCAGTTGCAGGTCTTTGGTCCTCCAGCTGCATAACAACCTCGAAAAGTTAGAGGAAAACATTGGACCTTTCTAGGCTGGCCTGCTATGAGTCCTGTTGTGAATTCCACTGAATGTCCATCTATTGAAAGAGCAGAAAGTTGCAGTTGGGAGAAGGTGCCCATCACAACTGACAGAACTGAAGAAGAGTGGACCACACGACTAGTCAGGAAGTGGAGAAGTCTAACTCAAAACTACAGAAAGAGCTTGATGGCAGTTATTGTCGTCTCCAAAGGTTGGGCTTGGTCACCAATCAAATGCAAACTTTCTGTTCTATTAAATGTGATATAAAAGATTGTGGATAGCAAATACTTTTGTCAAGTCCAGCTTAGTTCGGAGAAATCTGGACTCCTGTCGATCACAGGACACGTAAGCTGTTCTTTATACAGCCTCCAGTTAATCCAAAATGCTGCTGCAAGAATCCTTACACTACCTCCTGGTTAAGTTTAGGGCAAATTTCACAATCCTCCTTTTAACATTTAAAGCTGTAAATGGCCAAGGTCCGGCTTACTTGTCTGAACTTATCGTGACTTACAAACCAGAGCGCACATTAAGATCTCAAGATGCCGGATTGCTTATGATTCCAAAAATTAATAAAATAACAGTGGGAGGTTGAGCGTTTAGTTACAGGGCCCCTACACTGTGGAATTGTCTGCCTGTTACCATAAGAGATGCCCCTTCAGTCTCAGCTTTCAGAAAACTCACGACTTCAGTTTAGCCACCCTGACTAGAGCTGCTGATTAACTGCACAGACTGCATCTCTGTTGTTAGTCATCAGCACTAAAACATAAGTAACATGATAGTTATAATTTGTTACTAACCCTCACCTATTCTGGTTCTCTTCTCAGTACTCAAATATGGCACTTGGTGCCACTGCCCACCTGCCATGTTGTTTTGCCTGCCTACGGTAAAGTCATCCCTGATGGAGGATCACAGGAATCATCAGGTAGAGGGGTCCTTTCATCGGATTGGCTGGCCCAGTGTTGTCTCAACTGTGGAATGGCCAATTGGGGAGGCAGCTTGATGGCTGAGGTCTCCAGGACTCTAAACAAATCCAAACCATATTATGTGATATCATCTACTGTTAAATTCTGCGCCATACTTGAAATAATTTTATTTTTATACTGTATTGAGGATTACTTGTGTTCTGTTCTGTGTATTGAATTGTATTGTATTGACCCCCTTCTTTTTGACACCCACTGCACACCCAGCCTACCTGTAAAAGGGTCTCTCTTTGTACTGTCTTTCCCAAGGGTTTCTTCCCTACAAGGGGTTTCTGGAAGTTTTTTCCTTGTCTTCTTAGAGAGTCAAGGCTGGGGGGCTGTCAAAAGGCAAGGCCTGTTAATGCCCATTGTGGCACCTCTTGTGTGATTTTGGGCTATACAAAAATAAATTGTATTGTATTGTATTGTATTGTAGTTACTCACAGTGGGTCAGTTGTGAGCTACCAAATGACCAATTCAAGATACATGTAAAAAATAATATCTCCACATGTACTACAGTTTGTAATAATCAATCTTCACTGTCACTGTAGAGCACCACACGGGAATGCCGTTCAATATTAAAGTCCAAAGATGAGTACACTCCACTGGCTTGATGGGTGACAATGAGGGAGTCAATTCACTTACCAGTGGTCATTCTGTACAATGATAGAAACACTGGACTGTACCACCGAAGCGTATAACATACTGTATGTTTGGGTCACAAAGTTGCACAGGTTCATTCAGGGTTTTCAAGAGACAGAAACTTTATTGGAATACAACATCCATCCATCTATTATCTAACCCGCTATATCCTAACTACAGGGTCACGGGGGTCTGCTGGAGCCAATCCCAGCCAACACAGGGCGCAAGGCAGGAAACAAACCCCGGGCAGGGCGCTAGCCCACCGCAGGGCACACACACACACCCACACATCAAGCACACACTAGGGACAATTTAGGATCGCCAATGCACCTAACCTGCATGTCTTTGGACTGTGGGAGGAAACCCACACAGACACAGGGAGAACATGCAAACTCCACGTAGGGAGGACCCGGGAAGCAAACCCAGGTCTCCTTACTGCGAGGCAGCAGTGCTACCACTGCACCACCGTGCCACCCAGAATACAATATAATAAAGAATAAAGCAGAGGATGTCTGGGGGAAGAGAGACAAGGCAGTGAGACACTAGGTCAGCCGCGGTGTGGTCTTTTAAATGTTCAAGACCGCGCGCAAGATGCACAACCCGCGTCATGGCAGCAACCAGCAGGCTAGCAGCTGATCCACAAAGAGAAGATGAAAAGCTGTGTTTGTTTCCCATTGTATCACTGTTAAAGAGGGGGTTTTGGAGGAGCAGCCACGTCCTCTTGGGGTCACGTTCACCGTGTTCACAATACTTAAAATACAGTATGGTTCAGGTACAATTTCTAACCAGCTATAAAAGCCTAAACATTGATGTCACTATGAAAAACTGATACAGTGCATCCAGAAAGTATTCACAGCGCATCACTTTTTCCACATTTTGTTATGTTACAGCCTTATTCCAAAATGGATTAAATTCATTTTTTTCCTCAGAATTCTACACACAACACCCCATAATGACAACATGAAAAAAAGTTTACTTGAGGTTTTTGCAAATTTATTAAAAATAACAAAACTGAGAAATCCCATGTACATAAGTATTCACAGCCTTTGCTCAATACTTTGTCGATGAACCTTTGACAGCAATTACAGCCTCAAGTCTTTTTGAATATGATGCCACAAGCTTGGCACACCTATCCTTGGCCAGTTTCGCCCATTCCTCTTTGCAGCACCTCTCAAGCTCCATCAGGTTGGATGGGAAGTGTCGGTGCACAGCCATTTTAAGATCTCTCCAGAGATGTTCAATCGGATTCAAGTCTGGGCTCTGGCTGGGCCACTCAAGGACATTCACAGAGTTGTCCTGAAGCCACTCCTTTGATATCTTGGCTGTGTGCTTAGGGTCGTTGTCCTGCTGAAAGATGAACCGTCGCCCCAGTCTGAGGTCAAGAGCGCTCTGGAGCAGGTTTTCATCCAGGATGTCTCTGTACATTGCTGCCGTCATCTTTCATGTTATCCTGACTAGTCTCCCAGCTCCTGCCGCTGAAGAACATTCCCACAGCATGATGCTGCCACCACCGTGCTTCACTGTAGGGATGGTATTGGCCTGGTGATGAGCGGTGCCTGGTTTCCTCCAAACGTGACGCCTGGCATTCACACCAAAGAGTTCAATCTTTGTCTCATCAGACCAGAGAATTTTGTTTCTCATGGTCTGAGAGTCCTTCAGGTGCCTTTTGGCAAACTCCAGGCGGGCTGCCATGTGCCTTTTACTAAGGAGTGGCTTCTGTCTGGCCACTCTACCATACAGGCCTGATTGGTGGATTGCTGCAGAGATGGTTGTCCTTCTGGAAGGTTCTCCTCTCTCCACAGAGGACCTCTGGAGCTCTGACAGAGTGACCATCGGGTTCTTGGTCACCTCCCTGACTAAGGCTCTTCTCCCCCGATCGCTCAGTTTAGATGGCCGGCCATCTCTAGGAAGAGTCCTGGTTGTTTCGGACTTCTTCCACTTACGGATGATGGAGGCCACTGTGCTCAATGGGACCTTCAATGTAGCAGAAATGTTTCTGTAACCTTCCCCAGATTTGTGCCTCGAGGCAATCCTGTCTCGGAGGTCTACAGACAATTCCTTTGACTTCATGCTTGGTTTGTGCTCTGACATGAACTGTCAACTGTGGGACCTTCTATAGACAGGTGTGTGCCTTTCCAAATCATGTCCAATCAACTGAATTTACCACAGGTGGACTCCAATTAAACTGCAGAAACATCTCAAGGATGATCAGGGGAAACAGGATGCACCTGAGCTCAATTTTGAGCTTCATGGCAAAGGCTAAGAATAGTTATGTACATGTGCTTTCTCAGTTTTTTTATTTTTAATAAATTTGCAAAAACCTCAAGTAAACTTTCTTCACATTGTCATAATGGGGTGTTGTGTGTAGAATTCTGAGGAAAAAAATGACTTTAATCCATTTTGGAATAAGGCTGTAACATAAGAAAATGTGGAAAAAGTGATACGCTGTGAATACTTTCTATATATATATACTAGGAGAGCTTCGACCCTGCTCGCTTCATTAGCCAACCCCTTTCCCCACTGCCAGCGCTACACGTCATTGTGAAGAGGGGGGGCTGAACGCACCCTAAGGAGACGCAGTCGCTCTTTCAAAACCCCCTCTTAAATGGTGATACAATGGGAAACAAATACATTTTTTTTTACCTCCTCTTTGCTCGATCAGCTGCTGTGCCACATGATCAGTATCTCATGCGGCGCTTCTAACATTTAATAGCCTGTACAGCAGCTGCCCTTTAGTCTCACTGCCTTGTCTCTCTTCTCCCCCAGACATCCTCAAACACTATTCTATCTCTTTTCGCTGTTCCTTTATTTCACTGAGTAATATTTTCCATTTGTTTGCGCTAATGCCATCTTTACTCTCATTTTTTTTGAGATTTTCGAATTTTCCTATTTCCATTATCTCTAACCTGCTCTGCATGTGTATCATGGGACTTGATTCACTTCCATGAAAGTGTCTCTCTGTCTCCCTGTCTCTCTTCAAAATATCTCTCTTCCAAAGATCACGTCACGTCACAGGAAAAAAATCTTGTATCGTCAAAAGATTTTTTTTTATAATAGAGAGATAGGTATGAAAATGGTTGACATTTTTAACATATTTGAACAGGCAAACAGTAGATCAGTGGCTACAGATAAAGGTGATATACAGGTGGTCCCCATATTAAGAACGTCTAACTTATGGAAAACTCATACTCAGGAACAGGCTCCCATAATGCCTGTTACATACAAAGGTTCCTAATAATGAATGCCTGCACTACAGTACTTTGTGACGCTCATGAAAACATAATGTGCGGCTTCCTGCTTCAGTGACTCATCGGCTCAAGGAAGGAAGTCGATTATGTTGTTGTTGACACTGCGTTTAGAACATTGAAGCCACTGAATTTTTCCAAAATAACATCAAGTTGAGTGTCACAAAAAGTCACAAAATATAATCAAAATGCCCTAAAAGAAAGGGGATTACCATAAACCCTTGGCTTGAAAAGAGATGGGACACAAAAGAATCTTAAAAGGAGGATTTATTTACAAGAAGGAGAAATCTACAGTATAACTAAAATGCTCCAAAGGGCATAAAAAAAGTGTTGCCAAACAGGAAATCTAAAAACAAACTCCTGGTGCAACAGAACATTAGAACATTAGGACAATCTGGACGAGAACAGGACATTCAGCCCAACAAAGCTCGTCAGTCCTATCCATGTAATTCTTCTAAAAAACATAAAGTCAAATTTTGAAAGTCCCTCAAGTCCTATTGTCTACCACACTACTTGGTCACTTGTTCCACGTGTCTGTGGATCTCGATGCGAAGATAAACTTCCTGATGTTTGTGCAGAATTTCCCCTCAACAAGTTTCCAACTGTGTCCCCATGTTCTTGTTGAACTCATTTTAAAGTCACAGTTTCGATCCACTGTACTAATTCCCTTCATATTTTTAAATACTTCAGTCATGTGACCTCTTAATTTCCTTTCACTTAAACTGTAAAGGGTCAGCTCTTTTAATCTTTCCTCATAACTCATCTCCTGTAGCCCTGGACTCAGCCTAGTCACTCTTCTCTGGACCTTTTCTAGCGCTGTTATGTCCTTTTTGTAGCCTGGAGACCAAAACTGCACCCAGTACTCCAGATGAGGCCTCACCAGTGTGTTATAAAGCTTCAGCAGAACCTCCTTAGACTTGTACTCCACACATCAAGGCGCTATATAACCTGACAATCTGTTTGCCTTCTTAACGGCTTCTGCACCCTGTCTGGCAGTTGATAGTGTTGAGCGCACTATGACTACTAAGTCCTTCTCATAGGGTGGACTCTCGACTTGCAGACCTCACATTTTTAGTTCCTATGTGTAATATGTTACATTTACTGACATTACAAATTCGTGACATTGGATCAGTGAAATTTTTGACTGCTCCCCCATGCAAAATGAATTCAGTACCAAGATGTTTGTGGGGTACTCCCTGCGTGGAGTCTGCATGTTCTCCCCATATCTGCGTGGGTTTCCTCTGGGTGCTTCAGTTTCCTCCCACAGTCCAAAGACACGCAGGTTAGGTGCATTGGTGATCCTAAATTGTCCCTAGTGTGTGCTTGGTGTGTGTGTGTGTGTGTGTGTGTGTGTGTGTGTGTGTGTGTGTGTGTCTTGGCTCGATCAGACCCCTGTGACCCTGTATTAGGATTTAGCGGGTTGGATAATGGATAGGTAGATAGATAGATAGATAGATAGATAGATATGAAAGGCACTATATAATAGATAGATAGATAGATAGATAGATAGATAGATAGATAGATAGATAGATAGATAGATAGATACTTTATTAATCCCAAGGGGATGGATGGATGGATGTTTGTGGGTTTTTTGTAGGCCCTTCCCGTTTCAAATCCCTCTACAACATTTCAATAGGATTCAAATCAGGGCTTTGACTTGACCAGTCCATAACCCTCCAGTGGTTCTTTCTGAGCCACTCCTTGGTGGACTTGCTAGTGTTCTTTGGATCCTTATGATGTTGACAGGTCCACCTCTGGTTAAACTACAACCTGTGGACAGAAGGGCTCACATTCTTTTCAGGCACACTTTGATATGATTCAGAGTTCATAGTTGACTCGATGACTGTAATAATTATAATAATAAATAATAATAATAATAATAATAATAATAATAATAATAATACTGCGGTAGGTTGGCACCCTGCCCGGGATTGGATTCCTGCCTTGTGCCCTGTTTTGGCTGGGATTGGCTCCAGCAGACCCCCGTGACCCTGTGTTCAGATTCAACGGGTTGGAAAATGGATCGATGGATAATAATACATTTTGTTTATATAGCGCCTTTCCCATGCTCAAGGCACTTCACAGAGTTTCAGAAAGAACGGCATGGTATATGGTATATAGCATTGTACTAAACCAGATAAATAAATAAAGAAGAGTAAGTTAGTAAATTCAGAGAAAAGCCTGACAGACAACATAATTGATGGTCCAGCACACACCCACACAGGTTACATGAGCATCTTGACAAAGAGGTAAACTGAGAGAAGGGTAATAAAGTCAGGTAGAGCTAAAAGCCTTCCTGAACAGATGAGTTTTGAGTTGTTTTATAAAAGAATTCATGGAGTCAGCTGACCTGATTAATTTCGGTAGGTCATTCCAGAGTCTGGGCGCTATACAGCTGAAGGCCCTGCTGTCACCTATGGAGTGTAGATTAGTGTGGGGCACAACAAGATTGCTAGAATCAGAGGACCTAAGTGGGCGGGCAGACACATAGTGATGGAGAAGGTCACTGATGTAGTTCGGCGCAAAGTCGTTTAAGGCTTTGTAGGTTATTAGTAGGATTAGTAGAGTTCGATTCTGTGAGACACAGGGAGCCAGTGAAGGTGAAGCAGGATGGGTATGATGTGCTCGCTGCTTCTGGTCCGTGTAAGGACTCTTGCAGACGAGGTATTGAATACGCTGGAGCTGTGATATAAGATTAGAAGGGGCACCTGCCAGCAGTTACAATAATCGATGCAGGATGTGATAAAAGCAGGGATAAGTTTCTCTGCATTAGAAAAGGTCAGGAAGGAGCGAACACGTGATATGTTACGGAGGTGAAAGTAAGAAAGTTTCTTAATGTGATTTTTGTGTGCGGAATAAGAAAGGGAGGAACCAAAAATGACACCAAGATTCATGCAGTGGAGGCAGGTCTGATGAGATCACCGCCAAGATTGACTGGGAAGGACCTCATCTTCTTAAGTAGCGCTTTAGTCCCAATTTCCAGGAGTTCAGTTTTGTTGCAATTTAAATTTAAAGAGTTCTGCTCCATCCAGGTTTTAATTTCACTAAGGCAAGTTTTGAGCTGAGAAGTTCCACTTTTAACATTGAAATAGAGTTGAGTATCGTCTACATAAAAATGATAACCCAGTCCAAAGCTGCGAATGATATGGCCAAGGGGAAACATATAAATACAGAAGAGAAGAGGGCCGAGAACAGAGCCCTGAGGAACTCCTTGTGTGACTGGCGCGGAGCTGGACCTGCTGTTGCCAAGACTAACAAACTCTTGTCTATCAGTCAGATAGTACTTGAACCACTGGAGGGCAGTGCCAGAGATACTGTAAGCTTGCCAGGTCCAAAGGAAGCAAAGCCATCTCAGACCATAACATAACATCTCTATGCTTCACAGCTATTTTAAGGTTCTTCTCCAGAAATGCTGTCTTTGGTTTGCACCAATCATGTCCACTGTATATAACAGTACAGCTAGCCAGCCCAGCACCCTCGCCTTAGAAACACAAGTCAGTACCCAAAACAGAAATATGAGAAAAAAAAAACCAACAAGCTAAATGGAGAAGATTTAATTACTGGCTTGAATGTCTGTCCCTGTCAAAGTTGAAAAGGTAAAATTAAAAGAAATTCGGGCTGGGAAAGAAACATATACATACAAAGCCACTTCCTTTTGGGCCAGGACATGCCCACCATTGTATTAGGTAATGCAGATTGCTATCTGACATGTGACAGGTGACACACTTACACACTGAGCTCTTCGGTGACCTGCCATTAGGCTGATTGCATATTTTTATGGCTGCTGTTTGCTCGAGGCTGGACGGCTGATCTCCACTTATACTGAAGGTGCAGAATGCAAGGGTGTGTGTGTGTGTGTGGTGGTGGGATGAGGTAGGGGGGATTGTCTGGACTCCCAAATTAATCATTAAGCCTCAAAATTTAAAATTGTGAGGATTTCCCTGAATATAAATTCTAAATAAACATGCTATGGGGGTTTATACATCACTCAGCGCCCATTACTGGGATTGCAAGAAAAGCTGTTAAAAATAAAAGAATAATTCAGAAGAAGGTCACTGTTAGGGGGTTTCCTTTTATTTGAGCGGGCTTTACCTTCATCAACATGTGCTTCTGCTGGCCATACTTTTCACTAAGTAGAGCCACAGCGCTGGTCTGGGGCAGGCAGGTTCGCATTTTGTAGGACAAGGCGGGCATTACCTGTTTCTGTTTAGCTTTAATGGCACATCAGGCCTGTTAAGAAAGCAGATTTAACAGGGATGTGGACATCCGGCTGCGCCTCCCCCCTCTTACATTCCATACTAAGTGGCTAAATTATTTGTCCTAGGACTGGCCTGAACTTTATCTGATAATAAATGATGAGACAAAATAAAAGATGAGATAAAATAAATAATGAGATGATACTAAACAGTATCATCTCCAGACAGAGGAGCAGCTTCAGCGACAGACTGAGGAGATCATTCCTCCCCCACACTATGCGACTGTTCAGTCCCACCCGGGGGGTAAACGTTAACATTATACAAAGTTATTGTCTGTTAAACCTGCATTTTTATTACTCTTTAATTTAATATTGTTTTTTATCAGTATGCTGCTGCTGGAGTATGTGAAGTTCCCCTTGGGATTAATAAAGTATCTATCTATCTATCTATCTATCTATCTATCTATCTATCTATCTATCTATCTACAGTGCATCCGGAAAGTATTCACAGCGCATCACTTTTTCCACATTTTGTTATGTTACAGCCTTATTCCAAAATGGATTAAATTCATTTTTTTCCTCAGAATTCTACACCTTCCTTCAGGTGCCTTTTGGCAAACTCCAGGCGGGCTGCCATGTGCCTTTTACTAAGGAGTGGCTTCTGTCTGGCCACTCTACCATACAGGCCTGATTGGTGGATTGCTGCAGAGATGGTTGTCCTTCTGGAAGGTTCTCCTCTCTCCATAAGGACCTCTGGAGCTCTGACAGAGTGACCAACGGGTTCTTGGTCACCTCCCTGACTAAGGCCCTTCTCCCCCGATCGCTCAATTCAGATGGCCGGCCAGCTCTAGGAAGAGTCCTGGTTGTTTCGAACTTCTTCCACTTACGGATGATGGAGGCCACTGTGCTCATTGGGACCTTCAAAGCAGCAGATATTTTTCTGTAACCTTCCCCAGATTTGTGCCTCAAGACAATCCTGTCTCGGAGGTCTACAGACAATTCCTTTGACTTCATGCTTGGTTTGTGCTCTGACATGAACTGTCAACTGTGGGACCTTCTATAGACAGGTGTGTGCCTTTCCAAATCATGTCCAATCAACTGAATTTACCACAGGTGGACTCCAATTAAACATCTCAAGGATGATCAGGGGAAACAGGATGCACCTGAGCTCAATTGTGAGCTTCATGACAAAGGCTGTGAATACTTATGTACATGTGATTTCTCAGTTTTTTTATTTTTAATAAATTTACAAAAATCTCAAGTAAACTTTTTCCATGTTGTCATTATGGGGTGTTGTGTGTAGAATTCTGAGGAAAAAAATGAATTTAATCCATTTTGGAATAAGGCTGTCACATAACAAAATGTGGAAAAAGTGATGCGCTGTGAATACTTTCCGGAGGCACTGCACTCTATCTATCTATCTATCTATCTATCTATCTATCTATCTATCTATCTATCTATCTATCTATCTATCTATCTATCTATCTGTTTTATAGCAATATACAGTGATCCCTCGCTATATCACGCTTCGACTTTCGCGGCTTCACTCTATCGCAATTTTTTTCTCATACACGCTTACGTCACTACGCATGCGCTTTCTGAGAACTTTGATCTAAGCCCTACGATGGCTCCTAAACGTGCTGCTTTTTCTAAGCCTTCTGACAATAAAACTAAGCGCCGGATGAAGATGCTTACTATCCAGGAGAAGGTGAAACTCTTGGATATGATTAAAGATGGCAATACCCTACAAAAGCCTCCTCACGCATATGAAAAGACAGCGCCAGCAACTGCCCATCAAGATGTTCTTCAGCCGCGCACCCAGACACCCACTGCCTACTCCTAGTACTTCTTCACTGAAGACAACAACGCACCTTCTGAAGATACTGCACCACCTCTGAAGACTTTTCTACTGAGGTCGTGCCTTCATAGGTTAGTGGTTGTGTGCAATTAAGTGTACAGTACAATAATCTACTATATAAAAGCGTTCGGGATTGTCCTTCTGTCCTGTGAGTGCAAAGCGTAGCGGTATTCCGCTTATTACAGACTTACTACTAGCGGCTTGAGGTACGAAGCGGCGCGATGTGAGCAGAGTTCTGGTGCTCTCATCGTTCCCTTGCTTTTGTGCGCGATGCACTGGAAAAATAGACAAAATTATGTCTCTGGAAATAATTAATGTTGATGGAGTACAAATGACTCACCGCGTAGTAAATATCAGGGGAGATGGTGCTTGCTTATTCTCATCTATAGCTTATTTAGTGCATAAAACTCCGTCTTTAGCGGTACAGATTCGGGCTGACATGGTACGACTTTGGACAGGAACTTGAGGGGATAAAAAAAAACGTAGGTTTTCGGGAGATGTTATGAATGGGCACTTTGATGTTCTCATTCCCTACACTTACATGCCTGAAGTACACATGGAGCGCACAAAAATTGAGGATAAAAGTCGGTCGCCTTAAAAGGCGAGTGCGCCTAGTAATATGATATTTGTAACGTCTAATATGTCTTATTTTCTCTTATTTTGTCTAATATATTGAGTAATACGAGTGTAATGGTGACTAAGGGGTGTTATTTCATGTCTAGAGGGCTCTAATAATGTTAAAAAACGTAAACAGGTTTTCTATACTCTAACTGCGAAAATATTCGATTTATAAATAAAGAATCCTACTTCGCGAAAATTCATTTATCACGGTAGAGTCTGGAACGGATTAACCGTGATAAACAAGGGTTCACTGTAGTGCCTTTTATATCTATCTATCTATCTATCTATCTATCTATCTATCTATCTATCTATCATATAGTGCCTTTCATATCTATCTATCTATCTATCTATCTATCTATCTATCTATCTATCTATCTATCTATCTATCTATCTATCATATACTGCCTTTCATATCTATCTATCTATCTATCTATCTATCTATCTATCTATCTATCTATCTATCTATCTATCTATCTATCTATCTATCTAAAGGTGTAAATCAGAGTTGCATGATCATCTTTGAAGAGACTTCCAGGGCAGAAAGTGTGAAATGGACTCCAGCAAGAACAAAGACCTATAATGCAAGGAATGACAACTGGGATGGACAGAATACACTGCTTTTGTAATTGAAAGTGCCATGTCTTTTTCGAACCCGCTTAATCTAAACGGGGATTGCAAGGGGATGGTGGTGCCCATCTCAGCTAGCATAGGCCGCAAAGTAGGAACTATCCCTGGACAAGGCACCGGTCCATCACAGGACAAACAGGCACATGCATTAAACACACACTAGGGCCAATTTAGCGTCAGCAATTCATATAACCTGCATTTCTTTGGACTGTGAGAGGAAACGCAGACATGGGGAGAACATGCAAACTCCACACAGGGAGGACCAGGGACTAACTGGAGGTGATTTTAATTCCAATCAGGAGAAGTTCCACCTTCCTAATAAACCAGTTGCACTCACTCCATTTATGAATCTCTAAGGAGTTCTAAAGGAAACGCTGGGGAATCCCTGGGGCATCGTCACTCTTGAGCACACTCTCCAAAAATGACTGAAAAAATCCCTGAAACCAGAAAGCTGATGAGAAACTTTCTCTTTTGGGGAGCCAAAAGCTGAGATCCAGCTGAGATTCCTTCAAGAAGGGAATTTTCAGCATCTAAACTCTCGTGCCAGAAGGAGCAACGCTTTCCCCTATGAAGTTACTGACGACACAGCAAAGGGATCGAATTGAGGAAAAGCACAGGACACCACAGACAACAAAGAGAAACAGGGCACTGCAACACAAGGAGAATCCAACACTTGAATCCAGGGCAGCAACAACACCAACAAATTCACAAAACATCAGAGATGATCTTTGAAAACTTGGCATCACAGAAGTGTTTATCTGTGCCGAGATGAATGAGTACTCTAACTAGCAAATGAGCAACCAGCTGATTCTGATTGATATTGTTGTCTGTCTTGTGTCCTGTCTTACATCTCAATATGCTGTATCTATCTTATATATTATCTTTATATATAATATGCTACCATGGCTGTCTGTTTGTCTGTCCAGGATTTTAAATCACCTATTGCTCGCAAACCGTTTGAACTATTGACCTGAAATTTGGTACACATATACTACATGATATCTACTGTCCGCTTTTGGGGTGATGATTGACCTCCAAGGTTATTCCTTTTTTTATTTTTATTTTATTTTACTGTAGAATCAACTCTTGGTAGCGGCCAGCAGGGCGGTCGTGTGGCACAGGCATATGGATGCCGTTCTCATCCCTACCACCTTCGCTGTCACTTCCCTTACCTCTTCATATCTTAAATCATTCCTGAGGCAGAGTGAAGACTTAAGTGCCAGCTTAAGTGAAAAATTAAAGAAAACGTACTAAGTAACTGCAACACAAACACTGACTTAATCAGTTTTAACGCGTAAAGATGCTGACAAAAGAAGGGAAGAAGCGGGCCGCTGGGTTGGAGAAAAGAAGAGCTGCTCACGAAGCAGAAAGCGCATCAACCTCTGAGCAAACAAATAGTAAACATACAGAGAAAGAGGATGAAAACAATGAATGCTCAAGTCAAGTGGATTCACTGCACATTATCGTACAGTCCGCTGTTATTGGCAGAGGTGGGTAGAGTTGCCAAAAATTGTACTCAAGTAAGAGTAGCGTTACTTCAAAATCATATTACTCAAGTAGAAGTAAAAAGTAGTCCACCAAAAACTTACTCAAGTAAGAGTAAAAAATACTTGAAAAGACCACTCAAGTACTGAGTAACTGTTTGAACATAATAAATGATTTATTTTTTAGAAATGTTGTAATAAGACAGACAAAAATATAATAATTCATGTGTTGTAATGTGCAAATTCTGATATTTCCAAATAATACAATAAAAAAGTGAGTAAAAATAAATCACATCTTTACAAATAACACAAAGTTCCAAATCTCAGTTTTTCACAACAAAGCTTTAGAAGCCGATACCTACAGCAGGCAGCATGTATGTTTGAACAGTGCAAGCTACTTAGAGTGACGAGATATCCTGTCCACTGACAGTATAATGCTGCATATGCACTTTGTGGTGTAGCGGGTCCGCGGCTTCAAAAAAAAAAAAAAAAAGGGCAGTTTCAAATCCATAAAGCCGTGTCACTCTCCTTGGGCGCAATTACACGACCTCAGGGAGTTAATGAGGTAGTTGGAGCGAGTTGCACCTGCATGTACGGGTCCAATCATTCTCAATTGATTTATTGGCTTCCTGCGGTGTGTGATTAAGGCCCATGGAGATGGGAGTGTATATATACGGGTCAGCACAAAAAAGAAGCGGGAATCAAAGAAAAGACATGAGGTTAAAAGACATGAAAGGCAGGCTTGGGAACGACGATCTGGTTCTTGCAGTGAAGCTGTGACCGTTTAGCAGTGAACAGGAGCCCCGCATGACTAAAAAGTCTCTCACAGGCTGCCAGACGCAGGAAGTTTGTGTGCGGTCATGTGACTGCATGGCTGCGTCTGATTGGTGAAACAGTCATGCAGTAGATTCACTGGCAACTTCTCTCTTGCAAAAATATAGTTTAATGTACAAATGGAAAAAAGTAACGAGTCGAGTGTTGCCCAATTTGCAGAGTAAGAGTAGCGTTTCTTCTTCACAAATGTACTCAAGTAAAAGTAAAAAGTATGGTGCAGTAAAACTACCCTTAGAAGTACAATTTTTTTAAAAAGTTACTCAAGTAAATGTAACGGAGTAAATGTAACACCTCTGGTTACTGGCTACGTATATATGTTGTGACGGATGGCCAGGGCCTGGACGGGACGCCCCTTCACCACATCTGCCAGGGGGACAAGGATGGGAAGCCCAGTATCTCCCCCTGGACGCTAGATAGCAGCCTCCCTGGGTTGCAGCTGTGCCTCGGGCTCCCCCAGGGCTTCATGGGGATTGGAGTTCTGTGCAGCTCTGTGGGGTTCCGCAGGTGCCACTAGGGGGTGCTGCAACAGGAGTGGCTGGCCCCTTTTGGGCACTGGTTTCGCCTTACCCAGAAGTGCAGCAGGATGTTAGCAATCAACCACCTGGAGCACTTCCGGGTGCCTGATAAAAGGGAGCCAGCGACCACCACTCAGCAGCCAGAGTCGGGAGGTGGAGGACAAAGCTTGCTGAGTAGGAGTGGTGGAGGAAAGCGAAAGTGCTTGGTGTACTTGGGACTGTGTTGTGGCTGAAGGGATTACGGGGAAGACGTGCCCTCCAGCTGAAGAAAAATAAATACTTGTTTTATTTTACCCGTGTCTCCCGTGTGAATCTGTGTCGGGTCGGGCACTATACAGCGACTTTCCTACAATGTATTGAGGATGACTTGTGTTCTGTTCTGTGTATTGTATCGTATTGACCCCCTTCTTTTGACACCCACTGCACGCCCAACCTGCCTAGAAAGGGGTCTCTCTTTCAACTGCCTTTTCCAAGGTTTCTTCCATTTTTTTCCCTAAAAGGGTTTTCTGGGTAGTTTTTTCTTGTCTTCTTAGAGAGTCAAGGCTGGGGGGCTGTCAAAAGGCAGGGCCTGTTTAAGCCCATTGGAGCACTTCTTGTGTGATTTTGGGCTATACAAAAATAAATGGTATTGTATTGTATTGTATATATAAGCGTCTACATGTGGAAGTGTGTGTGTCTGTCAGGTCCGGAAGTGAGAGGTTGAGTCGGGCTAAGGGCTCCTCTGCCTCTGAGGATACGCAAGCAAAGCCAGGACGCTGGCAAAGTGAACCTGCCAAAGAAAAAGTCACTCGCTTAGCGGCTAAAACACAAGCGAGGCGAGAATGCCGTCAAAAGGAAACATCAGAAGAAAGACACTTAGACGCTAATGCACAAACGATGTGAGCACGTCGGCAACACGAAACCTCTTAGGAGAGAGACGCCCAGAGTAGTTCCTTTCAAATACCTGACATCTTTGCAGTTCAATTTTTTTCTGACGATTTCAATAGTTTCTAGGACCCCAGGCTTTTTACAGCAGGGGCTTACACAGCTAGTGCAGTTATAAGTCTCTTTGCTTGAAGCAGGCATCCATATGCAGATAAGGCTGTACATATGGGGCACTATGAAGCAGATACACCTAACACTCATGAAAACAATATGGTTAACAGTAACTATAGTGTAGGGCAGGGTGGGCAATGTCGGTCCTGAAGAGCTGCAGTGGCAGCAGTTCACCATCTAGCTTGTTTCGATTTATATTTCTGTGTGTTCATCATACACTGTTTGATTTATAAAAACAATAGAAAATGTGACAGACTGAATATTATCTGTTGTAGGCTTCAAATCATGTGGATGATATCCTTGGAAAAGAAAAAAATCTATGATATAAGAACTTTACATTGCAGACTAACAAGCCATAAAATTAAATAAGGTCTGAGACTGGCAAGGATTGGTTTCTAATTAAGCAATTGGGTTGAAATGAAAACCTGCAGCCACTGTGGCCCTCCAGGACCGACATTGCTCACCCCTGGTGTAGGGGAACCAAAATAATGAACATCGGAATTTCCATGATAATGTATTCAAGGTAGGGTGGCAAAGTGGCGCAGTGGGTAGAGCTTCTGCCTCGCAGTAAGGAGACCTGGGTTTGCTCCCCGGGTCTTCCCTGCGTAGAGTTTGCATGTTCTCCCCGTGTCTGTGTGGGTTTCCTCCCACAGTCGAAAGACGTGCAGGCTAGGTGCATTGGCGATCCTAAATTGTCCCTAGTGTGTGCTTGGTGTGTGTACATGTGCCCTGCAGTGGGTTTGCACCCTGCCCGGGGATTTGTTTCTGCCTTGTGCCCTGTGCTGGCTAGGATTGGCTCCAGCAGACCCCCCGTGACCCTGTGTTAGAATATAGCGGGCTGGATAATGACAAGGTATAGTGATAGGAGCAACTGGTGTGGGAGACTAGTAACAATCCCACAGGGGTTAGCAGCTGAAAGGGGGGCACCTAGAATAGGACGTAGTGCTCTGGGTGGGCACCTGCTTTGTAGTTTAAGCATTTGCTCTGCTTGTGCCCAGCTAGTAAGTCTCTCCACATGCAGGTAAGGCTGTACACGCAGGGTGCCATGAAGCACATATATTAAAGTTCCACAACAATACAAGTGGGCTTAGAAAACGACAGGACTCTACTACTCCTTACAAAAATAAAATAGATTTAAAAGTGTAATTTTTAAAAACAAAACAGGACAAACAGGGGTATGAATATTTTTGTAAGGCACTGAACCTAACACTCATATAAACAGCATAATTAACAGTAACTACATCACAGGTGAAGCACAACAACAAACTTAGATTTCTATGATAAAATATTTATGGTATATTGTTAAGAGCACCTGGTATGGGTGCCCGCCACAGGAGTCAGCATCCAATAGGAAGTATCGTGGTGGGCAGGCACCTGCTTTGGTGGTTGGCACAGGTCTAGTTTAACCGTTTGGTCTGCTTGTGCCAAGCTAGTAAGTCTCTTTGCTTAAAGCAGCTGTCCACATGCAGGTAAAGGGGGCACTGTAAAGCAGATGTAGTGTATCTAACACTCATATAAATAATACAGTTAACATTAACTATAGCAAAGGTGGAACAAAATAATGAATTTCGGAATCTCCATGATGAGAGCACCTGGTGCAGTGACTTCTATATTCCCACAGGGGTTAGCATCTGAATGGGGGGACACCTCCAATAATAAAAGCAGTGCGGTGGGCAGGCACCTGCTTTGGTGGTTGGCACAGGTCTAGTTTAACTGTTTGGTCTACTTGTGCCAGGCTAGTAAGTCTCTTTGCTTAAAGCAGCTGTCCATGTTCAGGTAAGTCTGTACACGTGGGACGCTATATAGCAGATATAGTGTATCTCACATGCATATAAATAACACAGTTATCATTAACTATAGCATAGGTAAACTGAAATAATAAACTTAGGAATCTCCATGATGAGAGTTCGTGGTGTGGTGACCGCCATATTCCCACAGGGGTTAGCAGCTGAAATGGTGGGGTGGGGCGGGCCTCCAATAATAAAAGCAGTGCGGTGGGCAGGCACCTGGTTCGGTGGTTGGCACAGGACTAGATTAACTGTTTGGTCTGCTTGTGCCAGGCTAGTAAGTCTCTTTGCTTACAGCAGCTGTCCACATGCAGGTAAGTCTGTACACGTGGGGCGCTACAGTATAAAGCAGATATTTTAAGACAAAATTCCACAACAATATTAGTGGGCGCTGAAAATGACATGACTCTACTAATCCTTACAAAAATACAATAAATTAAAACTACAATTTAAAAAAATGTAGGGCTAATATGAATGTTTTAAAATGTGTTGTAATACTTCAATGATCAATATAAGTTATCTTGCAGTATACTGAAATATTGCTTAAAATATATAATTTATTGCAGTTTTTGGACATTGCAATATATTTTCCAAAAATATAAAATATATATTTCTACATCTATTTTTAAAATACTTCAAGTAATATAATCCATCCATCCATCCATTATCCAACCCGCTTAATCCGAACACAGGGTCCTGCTGGAGCCAATCCCAGGGCACAAGGCAGGAACCAATCCTGGGCAGGGTGCCAACCCACCGCAGGACACACACAAACACCAAGCACACACTAGGGCCAATTTAGAATCACCAATCCACCTAACCTGCATGTCTTTGGACTGTGGGAGGAAACCGGAGCGCCCGGAGGAAACCCACGCAGACACGGGGAGAACACGCAAACTCCACGCAGGGAGGACCTGGGAAGCGAACCCGGGTCTCCTAACTGCGAGGCAGCAGCGCTACCACTGCGCCACCATGCCGCCCAAGTAATATAATATAAAGCATATATATTATAGCAAACTTTCAAATATACTGTAAATTTTTGTGATACTATACAATATGTTTTACAGTACTGTATATAGATATTTCATTATATTTTAACCCTTTAAACTCAGTTCCATTGTTTTGGACCCAGTGGACTGAACAATGATGTAACATTTTTTAAAAAGCTGCTTAAAATCATTAATTTCCTTATTGTCATAACTAAAGTACAGTGTTTTGCCATTAAAATGCCATATTGCATAATCTGATGCAATGTTTTCCTTTTTTCCCTCAAAGATGGCCATATCGTTGTTTCATAACAACACCTGACCCCAACTCTTGAACGTCCTGATTGAGATTTGATGGACAGACTATGATCGACTAAATGAGAGGAGTGTTTCGACCTTCCATTTTCTATATTTCATTTTTTTTTTGTAAAGATGATTTTTAATCTTGCAAGTATTAGTGATTTAATTTGGATACACCGCATAGTTTCTTTAGCAACTACATATCCTCTGAGAGTGAGAGCTGCCCCTCAAAATGATACAATGCCATTCGTCTTCAATAATGGATACATATAGTCAGGTCCATAAGTATTTTCAATAATTTTGGCTCTGTATGCCACCACAATGGACTTGAAACAAAGCAATCAACCTGAAGTACAGTATAGACTTTCAATTTAATTCAAGGGGTTCAACAAAAATATTGTTTGCGTCGTTTAGGAATGACAACCATTTTTATACATGCCCCCCTCCCCACACACTTGCGTGGGCTCAAAAGTAGTGATGGTTTGCCAGGACTTTACTCCAGTTGTCTTCAGGTGCTGCTTGTTTGTTGGACTTTCTGCCATCAGTTTTGTCTTCATGCTCTATTGGGTTGAACTCAGTTGACTGACTTGGCCATTGAAGAATATTCCACTTCTCTGCCTTGAAAAGCTCTTGGTTTGCTGTCCCAGTATGTTTTTGCTCATTGTCCATCTGTACTGCGAAGTGTCATCCTATCAGTTTTGCAGCATTTGGCTGACTCTGAGCAGATAGTACAGCACCCTGTACACTTCAGAATTCATCCTGCTACTTCTGTCAGCAGTCATATCATCAATAAACACCAGTGACTGACTTCAATTCGCAGCCATGCATGATCATGCAAGAAAAACTACCTCCACCATATTTCACAGATGATATGGTATTCATCGGATCTTGAGCCTTTTCTTCTCTTCTCCACGCTCTTCTTTTTCCATCATTCTGCTATATATATATCTTAGTGTCCTTTATCCAGCAAATTCGTTTTGTTGTTTTTTTGACAGGGTTTTAAAAAATGTTTTCTGTCAAAGTCTAACCTGTCCTTTCTGTGCTTGAGGTTTCCCAGTGGTTTGCACCTTGTGGTAGACCCTCTGTCTTTATTTTCATTTCTTTTCTTGATTGTAGACTTTGGCAATGATAGGTCTACCTCCCAGAGAGTGTTCTTCCAACCATCCATCCATTATCCAACCCGCCATATCCTAACTACAGGGTCACGGGGGTCTGCTGGAGCCAATCCCAGCCAACACAGGGCGCAAGGCAGGAAACACAACCCCGGGCAGGGCGCCAGCCCACCTCAGGAGAGTGTTCTTGGTTTGGCTAAATGTTGTGAAGGGGATCTCCATCACCAAGTACAGAATTGTGCAATCATCCAGCATCATTGCCATGTCTGGTTTTCCAGACCTTCTGATGTTGCTGAGTTCATCAGTGTGTTCCTTCTTTTGAAGAATCTACCAGATAACTGATTGCACCACTCATCATGTCTCTGCTATCTCTATGATAGGTTTGTTTTGTTTTCTCAGCCTAATGATGTCCTGTTTTTACATTCATGGACAGCTCTTTGGACTTCATATTGAGAGTTCACAGTGAGAGCTTCCAAATGCAAATTTCACACTTGGAATCAATTCCAGACTTTCTACCTGCTTAAAAATTAATGAAATAATGAGGGACCTGCTATGGAATAGCTTGTCAGTGGAATGTCCAGATACTATTGAGCTCCTGAAAATAGGAGGACCAAGTATAAAAATGGCTGTCATGTTTATACAATATTTTTGGCAAAGCCCTTAAATTAAAGCTGAAAGTCTACACTTCAATCACATCTTGATTACTTTATTTCAATCCATTGTGGTGGCATAGAGAGCCAAAATTATAAAATCATGTCACTGTCCAAATACTTGTGGACCTGAAAGTATTTTAAATATAACCTTAAAAACACATATTTGAACTACATAATGTATATTTTATCTCATATTGCAAGATACTGTATGCCCACATATTTTAGGGGTATATCTCCCTATTAAAAAAATAAATCTTGGAAGGAAACGTGATTTTCTCAGAGAGATACTTTCATGTCCCACGAGACGAGACTTTATACCAAGACCAGGCCCAGGGCTGGAAATAAAAGACAAAGAGTAGATGACACAGTAGAACATCGTAAAGAATTCAAAAACATTGGTGCGAGACAGATGCAGAGCAGGTTAGAGATAATGGCAGTACGAAAATTTGAAAGTCTCAAAAAAATGATAGTAAAGATAGTAGTGCAAATAAACAGAAGTTATTACTCGGTGAAATAATGGAACAGTGAAAAGAGATTGAATATATTGTTCGGATTTAAACTTTAAGTCAGAGACTTGTAGATCGTCCAATTCGTGTTCCCATCAGGGAAAAGTAGTGTTTCTTCCCAATGACGAGGCGCATCCACGGGAATTAAAAGATTTGTTGTTTGGTGAAAGTGAAATCCACATACGCTGTCACACTTGGGTCACAGAGTTGCACAGACACACAAAGATTTTAGAAACATTATTCAAACACTTCAAACAAACATAAGTCTCTTTCAGGAGTGAATCGAGCTCTGTGTGTAGTTGGAGGGGACAGTTTAATCTCTCAATTAAAGGAATAGAAAATCTCCCTCTTCATAGGGGTGCGCCTCAGGAGCGGGACCCCCAACAGGAGCAGAGGATGTCTGGGGGAGGAGAAGGAAGTGAGACAAAAGGACAGCTGCTGTACAGGCTTTTAAACGGTCGAAGCGCCGTGCGAGATGCAGATCACGCGGCATGGCAGCAGCAGCAAGCCAGCAGCTGATCGAGCAAAGAGGAGGTAAAAAAAAAACTGTATTTGTTTCCCATTGTATCACCATTTAAGAGGGGGCTTCGGAGGAGCGACCGCGTCTCCTTGGGGTGCGTTCAGCCCCCCTCCTCACAACGAGAGTGGCAGAGACACGAAGTGGCTGGCACGTAGCGCAGGCCGTTCGGCGGGCAAAGTGAACAGGGGGCGAAGCCTCTTAGTTTTAATATACAGTATTTCTTTTAGTTAAGGGACTTGTATAAGGAATTGTGTTCCTATAAGTTGTTTTGATGGGGCTTGCCAAGAAGGAGCAGCATGAAAAATTGCTGTATAAGAAATACACACACATTGAGACTTATTAGATTAGATAAACTTTATATTCCAAGGGGAGGGTCCATACAGCAGTAGAAACATAAAAAACAAGAATACAGACTACAATCAATCAATAAGCAGATAACCAAATAAATACATAAATATTGGCAGATATTTCAAAAT
The DNA here is from genome assembly GCA_026402145.1 of Polypterus bichir lapradei. Classification (NCBI taxonomy): domain Eukaryota; kingdom Metazoa; phylum Chordata; class Cladistia; order Polypteriformes; family Polypteridae; genus Polypterus; species Polypterus bichir. The sequence continues at coordinate 17,086,270 of JANRMT010062810.1, read as the reverse complement.
AATCATTTTTTACATTTATATAGCACTTTTCCTACTACTCAAAGCAAATCAGTGAGTGGGGAGCCACTTCAACCACCACTAATGTGCAGCACCCACCCAGACGACATGATGGCAGACAATTTTGTGCCAGTGTGCTCACCACACCTGCAGGTGGTAAAGATGAAGAGAGACAGTTAGCCAATTAGAGACAGGGGATGATTAGGGGGCCAAAATGACCAGGCTGTGGTAGACATCCAGGTTCCCCCTGCTCTTTATGAAGGAGGGATCTTTTATGACCACAGTGTCAGGATTTTCAGTCGGGTTTATTTCTCATCCGCAGGATGGTGTCATTTTTACAGCACAGTGTCCCCATCACTTGGGCACACTGACCACAGGATACCCACCCCCTGCTGGCCTCACCAACACCTCTTCCAGCAGCAACTCAAGCTTTTCCTAAACCAGTGGCTCTCAAACTGTGGGGCGGGCCCCCCTAGGGGGGCGCGAAGTAACAAAAAGGGGGGCGCGAAGATGTGAAAAAAAAAAAGAAAACAAGAATCGAAAATATGAAAAATACATCTATTGAAACCAAAACAAATTAACTTAAACTACATTCTGATACTAGAAAAATAAATATAGAGTTAGATAAATGTTGATAAAAGTTAATTAGGTATAATAAAATATGCATCTATGATATAACATTAATTAAAAAAGAACAAATTGGTATTAGTGGGCTAATTTCAAAAAAACGTTAGGGGGCTGCGATTAAAACTGTTATGGAAACTCGGGTCGCAAATACGTAAAGGTTGATAAATGCTGTCCTAGAAGATCTCCCATCACGGTACTGGTTGTGGTACTAAAGTGCATGTGATATGAAATTAAAGAAAATGGCAGGAAGACGCATTGCATTGCCTGATATTACGGATAAAGTATTAATCAGGAGCAATAATATACTTTCTTTATATAGCGCCATATTTCAAACCCAAGGACACTTTATACAATGAATTTCACATATCAGTACATCGGCGACTTTACCAACAAGGCAGCAGCTTACAACGCACCTGTCCGGGTGAGTCCAGAGGCCAGGGGGGCTGACGCATTGGTGGTCTCTGCGTTCTCACACCGTTTCGAGTTTAGATCCCGTGTTAATATTACATTTGGAGGTTTTGGCACGTCTTGCGCTCGCCCCCATTCGTTTATTTCCCACACTTTAACGGCCTCGCTGTGACTCAGTCCTCCGTTATGACTCAGCACACAGTGTGTGTGTGTACGTCAAAGCCGGGCTTGTGTGGAGCGCTGCTGCTGCTACTACTAGCTCATAACTTTAAACAGTGTGGCTCCATAGAGTCACAATCCGGCTGTCTGAAAGCTTCTTTGAGGTAAACGGAAGAGAGAGACCACCTGTGTCTGACGCGTTCCCTGCGCAATGGTCCGCCCGAAACCTCGAGCGACAAATCTGTACCAGCGACGCTGCGTGAAACTAATGACGACTGTGTCATTAGACCTCCGTTAATTTGTCAATGGGTTGAAAAGCGGCTTAAGAAAGATTTGTTAGCGTCAAAGCTGTATAGTCAGACGTCAAAAAAAAACTCCGTTAATAAATACCTCACTACCTGTATGAAGTTTGAACAGGTAGTTCTCCCTTTGTCAACTGTTTTTATCCCCTCCAACATCCCCAAGACGTGCGCGTCTGAGTAACTGGAGACTGAAAGAGTGTGGGCGATGGAGTGGCATCCCATCCTGGGCTGGGCCATCCTTGTTGTCGGGAAAGGTTCTGGCACCCGACAACCCTGCACTGAATTAAACAGTTTGGGTAAGACATGGATGGACTGTGTTTAGCTGGGCTCGTTCAACAAATACTCTGCAATAACTATTACTGAATCAATCATTATTTCACATAGAACTTTGCACACATAGTACTATTTATATATTTATCACCATCTCCAACCAACTATAGGTCCCTGTCTTGGGGAAAAAACGTCAGTGGATTCATTTCTTTAAAAACAGTTTTATAACTTCTTAGGAAAATGAAAGCATCATTACTTTACTGCAGCGATAGACTGGTCATTGGGACTCACGGAACAAGACTGGTCATTGAGACTAACGGCACAAACGTTACCGCGCTCGTTAGCTCTCTCTCTCTCTAGGCTTTGCTGTAG
>JANRMT010062810.1:17056877-17083735 GCA_026402145.1 Polypterus bichir lapradei | reverse complement strand
GAGAGAGAGAAGCTGTAGTAGAGCCACGCGCTATATAGATAGCGCGATCGCACGCGCCCGAGAGAGAGAGAGAGAAGCTGTAGTAGAGCCACACGCTATATAGATTGAGCGACCGCGCGCGCCCGAGGGGGGTGGGGGGTTGGGGGGGGGGTTAGAGAGAGAGAGAGAGAAGCTGTAGTAGAGCCACACGCTATATACAGACAGAGCGACCGCGCGCGAGAGAGAGAGAAGGCGCGACGTGATTGGTCCACACTGCATCCCTTGTGCACCTGTTCAATCATGCGATGTTAGTAACTCTCGACCATTTACTTGGTTGTGTTTCCTTATAGAAGCATTGCCTGATAATAAACCATAGGAAGGATTCTTTGCCTATTAAATCCGTTATTTGGGGCTTTAAACAGATACTAAAACTTGTACAAAACATAAATCTTCCATTTACAGTTGGCTACCTAGCAGGATAGTAACAGATCAAGAACCTCTGAACTTAAGACTGTGTGTTATTAAGCAAGAGTCCTTTAAAAATCATGAAGCCTTCGGTATTTCACAAATCAGCTATCATCTGTCTATTCGTGATTATTTATGGAGCCTGTTACAGGATCCCCTCGAGGTAGCTGGATATCATGGCTGGCCTGTACACTGGTACTGTGAGTGCTGTGCAGAGTGGAGGCAGGACCTCTGCGTTTTTCCCATTTGATTCTGGGATTCATCAGGGGCCTGTTCTGCTCCGACTCTGTTCAGTGCTTGTATGGACAGGGTGTTGGACAAGGTCATGGGGTCCAGCGGCTGCGGGGCATCTGTTGATGAAGAAAGATTCACGGATCTTGACTTTGCTGACGATGCTGTGATCTTCGCGGAGTCAATGGAGGCTCTGATCGTGGCGCTTGAGAGACTGAGCAAGGAGTCTGAGTGTCTGGGCTAACCAACATCCAGGCCTTTATTGACCTCTTGGGGACGGCCATCAGCAGTGTGTCTATCTGCAGAGAGAGTGTCGACCTCGTCGAGAGGTTTACCGACCTCGGCCGTGACATTCATGCCTCTGGTGACTCTTCCTATGAAGTCTGTAAACTGATTCGAGAGCATGGGGGTGTCATGGGGTCGCTGGAAAGGGGTGTGTAGCGCTCCTGATATCTTTGCAAAAGGATGAAGGTCCAAGTCTTTAGAGTCCTGGTGCTTCCTGTCTTGCTATATGATTGCGAGACATGGATGCTATCCAGTGACCTGAGATGAAGACTGGACTCCTGCAGTACGGTGTCTCTCCGGGAGATCCTTGGGTACCGTTGGTTTGACTTTGTGTTGCTCATGGAGTCCCGAATGTGGCACATGACCTGCATTGTGAGGGATTGTCAGTTACGGCACTACGGCCATGTGATGCGATTCCCTGAAGGTGATTCAGCTCGTAGGATCCTCATTGTTGGGTACCCGAGTGGCTGGACCAGGCCAAGGGATCGCCCACGTAACACCTGGCTGCTGCAGATTGAGGGTCATTTCTGGAGGATGGGACTGGACCGCGTGTCTGCCTGGGGGGTTGCCAACTGGGATCCCGAGCTGTTTTGTCACATGGTGGCAACACGATGCACCAGTACATGCTCCCCGACTTGACTTGACTGTTACGGACCTAAATCATTTTTTTTCTGGAGCATTTGGTAATTAAAAGTTGTCCCCATATGGCACAGCTCTGAAGAAAAGCTTTACCACCTTTATTTTTAAGACTGTACCTTGCATTGCTTGCAGGAATGGACTGACTATTGTGGCTAAGGGGACAAACCTTGCAGCGCTCACTCGCTCGCTCTGTGTATTGAACTGTTGAGTCATATGATGTAAGAAAGAGCATGCGCAAGAGCGAGAGCGAGCGAGAGAGAGAAACGTGACGTGACTGGTCCACACTGCATCCTCAGTGCACCTGACCAATCATGTGATAATATTAACTCTCGGCTACCCTGCACCGCCTGACTGATGTAAATGAGAAAATCCACAAGGATTCCATCCATCCATTATCCAACCCACTATATCCTAACTACAGGGTCACGGGGGTCTGCTGGAGCCAATCCCAGCCAACACAGGGCGTAAGGCAGGAAAAAAAAACCCGGGCAGGGCGGCAGCCCACCGCAGAGTTGCGCAGGGTGCACACACACACACACACACACACACACCAGGCACAATTTAGACTCGCCAATGCACCTAACCTGCATGTCTTTGGATTGTGAGGAGGAAACCCACACAGACACGGGGAGAACATACAAACTCCACGCAGGGAAGCAAACCCAGGTTTCCTTACTGCGCCACCGTGCCGCCCCAGCTGAAGGTGCACTTCCTTATCCAATATGCCGATTTATATCTTTCTCAAACCTTTTGCTAAATCCCTTCTTCTTGTTATTTTTTTCCGTATTGACCTTTCGCTTCATCTCCTGTCCTCGATTTTGCCTCAAGCTCTGGCTCAGTTATTGTTTTATTAATCTCCAGGTTTTGCCCACCTTCTGTTTGATCCTGCATCCCCTGGTTTCTCACAGTACAGATGTGAATGAAACAGAAGGAAAATGAAAGAAATAACAAAACAAAACTGGGGGAGATCATTTCAGTGATCTCGTATTAGTTGCTTCTGCAGGCAGTCTGGCTTGAAGTGAAATGAATGAACCCTGTGTGTTCCAGTTTGTGTCATGGGATGACTGGAAGGGGTTGGGGCTCTGGGATGGGCCGTAAGTGATGTCATGGCTCTTTGGAGGTCTCCTCCTTTACTCTAGGGCTGGAAGAGAAAGAGAGGCTTAAAACAAAATGTGTGTGGCCCAAAGCTGTTACTCAGTTTAACTCAGAAGCAGAGCCTCCACACGGCTCTTGAAGTGTGCAACAAAATTAAAATTAAAAAATTAACTATTATAGTTTACCTATGTAACAGGGCGGTACGGTGGCACAGTGGTAGCACTGCTGCCTCGCAGTTAGGAGACCTGGGTTCACTTCCCGGGTCCTCCCTGCGTGGAGTTTGCATGTTCTTCCCATGTCTGCGTGGGTTTCCTCCAACAGTCCAAAGAAATGCAGGTCAGGTGCATTGGCGATCCTAAATTGTGCTTGGTGTGTGTGTGTGCCCTGCGGTAGGCTGGCGCCCTGCCTGGGATTTGTTCCTGCCTTGCGCCCTGTGCTGGCTGGGATTGACTCCAGCAGACCCCCGTTAGATCAAAAACCTGCAGCCACTGCGGGCCTCCACTTTGCCCAAACCCTGATCTAGGAAAAGCTTGGGTTGCTGCTGGAAGAGGTGTTGGTGAGGCCAGCAGGAGGCGCTTACCCTGCGGTCTGAATGTAGATTCCATGCCCCAGGGCAGTGACGGGGACACTGTGCTGTAAATATGGCGCTGTCCTTCTGTAGCGGTGCTAGAACTAGACTAGAACTAGACTAGAATTTGAGACTGCAATTCCCAGCAGTCCCTGTAGTGGCTCTGATTGGTCTTCTGGTGAGGTTGCAGGGGCTGGGGAGGTTTTAAAAAGGGGGCCGCTGACCAAAAGGAAGGTGGGTTTTTGTAATTTGTGCTTCAAGTTCCTGTTTGTCTGCCTTCTGTTGGGTTTCCTGTATAATCGTTTTGTCCTGGATCATTTTGTGGTTGGGGTCTGGGGAACAGGGGTGGTATCGTTATTTTCATTTATTACATTTGTGTTCATTACATTCTTTAATTGCCGCTTGATTACCGGTTTGCTTTTGTCTCTGTTTGTGAGTGCGTGCGGGTTGGGCCAAGGCTGGGTGCATCCCTAGAATCCATCCATCCATTATCCAACCTGCTACATCCTAACTACAGGGTCACGGGGATCTGTCGAAGCCAATCCCAGCCAACACAGGGCGCAAGGCAGGAAACAAACCCCAGACAGGGTGCCACCCCACCGCAGATCTCTAGAATCTCCATCATGAAATAAATAAATCACCGTCTTCTCAGCGGTGTGAATCTTAGCGGCACCGGACGGCTACACTTCGGATTAGATGTAAAATTGAGGTCCTGACTTTCTGTGGTCATTAAAGATTTCTGGGCATCTTTAGAAAAGAGTAGGGTGTACCCCAATGTTCTGGCTAAATTGCCCACCACATCCTGGTCATTCTGGCCCCTTAATCATCATCTTTTCCTTACTGACTAATTTATCTCTCTCACCCCTTCACCACCATATAGCTAATGTGTGGCGAGGGTACTGGTGCAAGAATGGCTGCTGTCGCATCATCCAGGTGGGTGTTACACCTTGGTGGTGGTCAAAGTGGCTCCATGCTGACTATGTAAAGCACCTTGAGTGGGTTAGGAAAGTGCTATATACAGTAAACGTAATTATTTATTAATATTTTGAAAATTGAAGCTGGGTTTATCCTTTCTGAAATGAACATTCTTTAAAGTGGAGGGCCTGCTATGTGCTTCAGTGCCATCCAACATTTTATCCAAATTTATTACAAGCTTGTATGGCTGGCCCTAAGTTTCAACTGCCACTGCATTAAAAGTGCCAACTAAGAAACTGGTTGCTCTTGATGATGCTGCCCTTGCAGCAATTCACATTAAATCAGATCTTGAATGAGAGGATATCAATAAAGTGCACAGGACAAGTGCACTTGAAACCATACCACAGTACGTCTATACCTGCAAGCTAAAAGGCGCGCGCACTTATTAACTAAACACGGGCGGTGCAAACCTAAGCAATATTTAATAGACGTTGTACCTGGGACTGACACCTAAATAACCTCCAGGTTTAAGAAAATGACAATCATTATATTCTATGCGGCCAAAGGTTTGTGGACACCTGACCATCACACTTACATGAGTTTGTTGGACAACCCATAACACAGCCATGGGCATTAACTCTTTGAGGGCTGAATATAAACACAGTTATAAAACGTTTGATGCTGCATGCTATGGCTGCCAGTTCGCCATCTCTTATGGCTTAAGCCGCTCACAGGTGGCATGACGGCTGGCAGGAATGCACGGCAGACTGGCTGCCAGGTTGTCTTTGCGTGACGGGGGGGGGGGGCAAGGGTGGCAGTGGCTGTCACAGGTCACAGTGCAACGCAATCTGATTTGCACCTCTTGTCATTGCAATTGGTGTTCCTTCCAGGTGAACGTTGCCATGGGCGCATCAGCTGCACTAACATGTTCAGCACCATAATCAGCTGGGGGCCGATCAGCTTATGTGGGTACCTCACTTTCGTTTTTGATGTTGATCTCCAGATCAGGTCAGGTCAGGTTGGGGAGCATGCACTGGTACAGTGCGTTGCCGTACCCACCACATGATGAAACATCCGGGTAGGTATGTGGAACGTCATGTCTCTCCGGCATGATGATCGTCTTCCTCTGCTGTTGGAGGAGCTGCGTAAACTCCGCATTTCAGTGGTGGCACTCTCTGAGGTGCGCAGACCTGGGACTGGCCAGATCTCTATAGGTGGGTACACCCTTTACTGGTCTGGTCGCTCTGATGGCTGTCATACTCAGGGAGTCAGTAGTTGTTGCTGTAACAGATCGGCTTCTTCTGATGGTGTCTGATGTCACTCCTTTCAACGAGCGTATCATGAGACTCAGATTACGGCACTCGCTGGGTGCCTTGTCTGTTGTCTCAGCGTATGCTTCGATCTCAGTGAGGGAGACATTTTATTTACAACTTTGCTCGGTGCTTGATGGATGGCCGCAAGGTGATACTTCTTTGGTCATGGGTCACTTCAATGCAATCACTGGCACTTACAAGGCTGGCTATGAGAATTGTCTCTAAAGTGACTTCATTTTTCTTGACTTTGCAAAAGGTCAGGGGCTGCAAATCACTGGATCCTGGTTCCAGTGCCCTGAGCTGCATCGTTGGATTTGGTACTCCAATACTGGTGGTGCGGTGAAGGAGATTGATCCTTGAGGGAAGACAGTGGAGTCTCTTACAAAACTGCAGGGTCTGCAGATGTGCCCAGTTTGTGAATTCTGACCACAGAATTGTTGTTGCTAATCTGAAGATCCAACTTAGGTCCAGTAGGCTACCACCTACTATGAAAATGAGGCTGGACCTGGCCAGACTTCAAGATCAGACTGTTTCTGACGAGTTTGTACGCAGTTTTTGTGAGGAACTTAAGGATTTGGGTGTGACTGCTGATCCTAATGTGATGTGGGAGACATATTCTGTGACAAGACCCCAAAGGTTGCCGAGGGTTGTGTTGATGTTACTGGTGTTCCCAGAAGGAAGTGTTTCATCTCGCAGGGCACTCTGGATATCATCGAGAGGAGTTGCAGCGCACGGTTTGATAGCAACTCCAGTTGGCACTTGTGTCAGAATCGTACTCGGACAAGTCAAAGTCCAATTCAGCAATAATATGCAAAACATCATCCACGGAATATTTAGCTTTGTGCATTTGCTTCGATCTCTCACCAGATGTCGGTGCCATTTTTGCTGTTGTTTGCTCTTCATTACTCACGTAAGTGCAGGGAATCTTGGTGTAATACTACATTTTTATTTATGTCACTATATCTGGACAATACTGTTATGAGTTTTATTCACATGTGCATGTTAACTGTGGCACACAGGGGCTCAGCAGTTAGAATTGCTAGCCAAGCATTGGATTAGATAGCCAAAGACAACTGGAGGCTTGTATAGTCAGCTTAAACACAGGTTAGGGTATTTCTGTCCTCTATCAGCACAAATCTTCTTTCCTTATTGGGAGAATGAGAACCGGCATGTAAGCACTATGATATTTCTGTATTTTGTGGAGGAGGAATTCAGCCCTTGTTTGGAGACAGAGAAGACCAGCAAATGAAGCAAGACATTATAAAGGCTTGGACAACAGCCAGACCTTTAGAGGTGGAATCGACAAAGCTCGAAGAAAAACCTCCCAGCGTGGTGACGAGAAAATGGCTGACTGTGTTGATCCAGATTCCCACCTGGATTTTAGTCTGTACCATGCGCCTCTCCGTCTATAACCGCGTTAATCGTCAGTAAATGTAAGCTAAAAGATATTGTTTCTCATGTGATTCTTGTACCGCCGTAATCACGATGGGAGGGATATCGACGTTTCTGGTATATTATGATAATGTTTAATTATTTAATATGCCACAATTTTAAAAGAACACATTTCCAAGAGAGCTAATGCCTCTTCAGGAAACACTTGGTGAAACCAACCAGTTTTTCCTTTCCTTCTAGCAAAGAGCTAAAAGCTAAAACTTAACGGTGGGTTTTGTCATCATTTACAGTTGATTTCTTCCCTCAACCCTACCTATTGACAAAAGTCGAAATCCGCCCTGAAAGAGTTAATATGGGGTTGCTCCACAGTGTGTCTGTGGGAATTTGCACCCATTAAGCCAGAAGAGCATTTATAGCTGTTCCCGAGCCTGATAAATGGGAAGGGCTTGTACCAGGAAAAGCTACCGACCGTAAAAGCCACGCAGATACCTATAAAACACCGACTGTTACATAGAAATGGGCAAAGAAGGAAGAAGCCAAAAAAGCATTTATGAGGTCATGTACCGTTGGGTGAGAAGATCTGGTTCACAACCGGTGTTCCAATTCATCTCAAAGGCATTCAGTAGGGTGGAGGTCAGGGCTCTGTGCAGACTATCGACCATACATGGAAGTTGGAAAAGAACGAAGAAGAAGATGGCAAAAAGAGCATTTATGAGGTCACATACAGTTGTGTGAGAAGACCTGGCTCACAGTCGGCATTCTAATTTATGCCATAGTTGAGGTTGAGGTTAGGGCTCTGTGCAGACCACTAAGTTCCTCGTTCTCTTTATGGACCTGGCTTTGTTCACAGGGGCACAGACATGATGGAACAGAAAAGGTCCTTCACAAAGTGTTACCACAAAGTTGATAGTACGCAACTGTCTAAAATGCCTTTGTATGCTGTTGCCTTAACAGGACCCTTTACTGGAACCAAGGGTTGAGTCAAGTCCAGCCCTGCCATTATCCCAGATACATCAAACTTTACAGTGAGCCCCATGCAGTCCAGATGGTAGCATTTTTTCCTGTCACCTGCCAAACCCGGATTTGTTCACCTGACTGCCAGTTAGTGGTTCATGATTGATGACTCCTCATTTCCACTACTCCAGAGTCCAATGGCAGCCTGATATACGCCACTCCAGCCGATGCTTGACATTGCGCTTGATCTTAGGCTTGTGTGCAGCTGCTTGGCTACTGAAACCCATTTCATGAAGCTTCCGGCACACGGTTCTTGTGCTCATGTTGCTTCCACAGCCACTCTGGAACTCTGTTGTGAGTGATGCCGCGGAGGATGAGCGGTAAGTGAGTCTGCATGGTCTTCTGGTTCACCGCTGAGCTGTTGTTGCTCCTCGACACCATTTTGCAACAATTGCACTTATAGTGGACTGGGGAAGATCTAGCAGAGTAGAAATTTCACATACTGACTTGTGGCAACAGTGACATCCTGTGACAGTGCCATGTTTAAAGTCACTGAGCTCTTCTGAAGCGACCTGATATTTGTCAATGGAGACAGCATGGCCTTTTACCCAATGTTATGCAACTGTTAGGAACGAAACAGCTGACTTCAGTCATCTGAAGAGGTGTCCACATACGTTTGGCCATATAGTGTGTCAACATAATACAACATGTGAAAATCAGGGAAAAGAACGACAAGATCAGGTGTTGACATGTAGCTTCGAAATTGCATGAGCGAACTGAAATGTTGAGATAATTGGAATTTTTAAAATGAAAATAATCCTTACAATTTTTGAAGGAAGTACATGGTGAGCTAAAATGAAGTACCACATTTCTCAAGGTCTCTGCACGAGGTAGAGGAAGCCGAGTTTGTCCTTTAATAGACGACCCCTTGTAGTGTTCAATTGGCAACATGCGTTTTTCTGGTGTGAACCGTGCTTTCGCTGTCAAAGCGTTCTTCAAAAACAACAAATCCATCATCACTACGCAATGCGCCTTCCGAACGGACTTCAGCATTCCTTCTAATAGTGATGTCCCAATTCGGAAAATAATTCTTCAGTGGGTGGCTAAATTGAGACAAACGGGTACAACACTGAACAGAAAATCTCCAGGCCATCCTCGGACTGTACGAACGCCTGAAAACATCCAAGCTGTAAGGGCGTCAATTTTGCAGTCTCCTAGACGTTCAGCGGGCTTCTGCCTTAGGCATTTCTAACACATCTTTGAGGAGGATTTTGCATGAGAACCTTAATTTCCATCCCATACAAAATGATGGCAGTGCAGGATCTCACTGAGAGAGACTGGGAGAGCCGTTGAGAGTTGTGCGCGAACATTCTGCAAACCGTTTATCGAGATGCCATTGTCATGTGCAGTGACGAGGCATATTTCCATTTGAATAGTTGCATAAGTAAGCAAAACTTTCGTTATTGGGTTGAAACCAACCCTCGTGAACTTCATCAGAGACCCCAGTGCAGCGAACATGTTACAGTCTGGTACACCGTTGCAAAATGTGGCATTGTCGGCCCTTAGGTTTGTGCAGAGGGGGGAGCAATGGCCACCGTCACTTTAGAACATTACATTTAAATGCTAGGGAATTTTTTGCAGTCCCAAATGGAAGAAATGGATGTGGTGGATCCCTGGTGTCAACAGGATGGACCAACAGCTCATACGGTGCGGAGATCCATGCAAGTTTTACAGGAGATGTTTTCAGGGAAGCTGATCTCCCTGCCTGCTGATGTCGGGTGGCCTTCACTTTCGCCTGATCTCACTCTGTGTGATTTCGTCTTCTGGGGCTATCTCAAGTCGAAGGTATACACACATCGACCTCAAAACCTTGAAGTCCTCAAGGACCCTATTTACCACGAAATCGCCACTGTTCCCCTTGAAATGGCCGAACAAGTCATGCGAGCGTTCAGAAATTGTCTCGAAGATTGTATCGCTAATGATGACCACCACCTTGACAACATCATTTTTAAAACACTGTGAAAAAAGTCTATTTTGTATATCCTGTCTTGTGTCATAATGAAATTTATTTGATCTTGTAGCGTTTTTGTAGAATTAACGTTTGAAATGTGGCACTTCTTTTTGGCTCACCCTGTATATAAATTAGACATTTGAGATTTATTAAATTCTTATAGTTCATGCTTAAAAATATTTGTAATGTTAAAAAAAACAACTTTTGTATGATAACGCCTATCCTTACCAAGGTGCCACTTTATCACCTCACCCCACACGTCAGACCTGAGTGGCAGTACTGGTCGGCCCTTGCGATTCATGGATCTGCCTATTCATTTCAATAATGAAACGGAAATTATTTAGCAAATTTTACAGGCTACTGCAGAAAACCATAGATGACGGTGTAGCCCCGCTACTTAAATGGACTGCAAATCCCAACAACCCCTGGGGAACTGCGTCATTGGGCAGCAGCTGGGTGAAAGATGAGGGCTCCAGCTTTAAAAGGGAGCCATAACAAGCCAGCAGGATGGCAATCGCTGGTGTCTTTTAATTTCAATGCTTTACCACGTATTTGGATTATAATTACACTCTTTAGATTACAGTTTTCTCTGGATTTATGTTCTTGTCCTGTGCCCGCTGGTTTGTATAATTTCATCTGGGTTGAAAATGTCTTCATTTTGGGTGCGCTCCCAACTTCTTCAAATCTGCACTTACTGTACATCAGCACAGGAGCGGACTGGGTCTCAAAACCGGCCTGGACATCCTTCAACGAGTGAGGTGACGAGGTCGACCACTCGGCCCATTATTCATTGTCATTTCCTTAAAGTTTGTGATGAGTACGCGGCTCGCTACTTGCTAGGTATGAGTCTATGATATGAACTCTTATCTAAACTGTTGCCAAACTTAATCTGTACACTGTTGTTTAGAAACAACTTCACATTTGACGACATGCTTAGAATGAAGAATAAAAATTTAGTAACACGGCTTACCTGTTATTACAGTACATGTCAAATGTCAATGTCATGTATAGGTGCCAGTACCCTAGTAGGCTAGTAGCTGCTCATTTACAATGGAATAAAATTATAACCAAGGTTATAATGAAAACCTCACATGATTGAAATGTTCCATTAACTTAATGATAAACTATAACTGTTCCGTCCTAATATGAAAAATTCCTAACCTGTGCTTTATAACTTTAATTCATCATACTGATAATCGCAGCTGAAAACCACGAATTACCACTCACGCCGACAACCAAAGAACAATAAAATGCATAATACATAATCTAAACCAGTGGTTCTCAACCTGTGGGGCAGGCCCCCCTAGGGGGGAGTGAAGTAACAAAAAGGGGGAGGCGAAGATGAAAAAAACATCTGTTGAAACCAAAACAAATTAACTTAAACTACATTCTGTTACTAGAACAATAAATATAGAGTTAGATAAATGTCGATAAAAGTTAAGTAGGTTTAATAAAATATGCATCTACATTTCAAAAAATTGTTGGGGGGGGGGGCACGATTAAAACTGTTATGAAAACTCAGGTCGCAAATACTTAAAGGTTGAGAAATGCTGATCTAAACTAATTATTAGTAACGAAGAATTTAAATACTAGATATGAGATAAGATAAATTGGAATAATGTATATGATAACTGAAATGTAGCGGTATTGACACAGAAATTGGCAAAAGGCAGTGTTTACCAAATTTTTCGCTGCAATGTTGTGTACTGACAACTAAAACAACTTGATGTCATACAGTCATATGAAAAAGTTTGGGAACCCCTCTCAGCCTGCATAATAATTGACTCTTCTTTCAACAAAAAAGATAACAGTGGTATGTCTTTCATTTCCTAGGAACATCTGAGTACTGGGGTGTTTTCCGAACAAAGATTTTTATTGAAGCAGTATTTAGTTGTATGAAATGAAATCAAATGTGAAAAACTGGCTGTGCACAAATGTGGGTCCCCTTGTAATTTTGCTGATTTGAATTCCTGTCACTGCTCAATGCTGATTACTTGGAACACCAAATTGGTTGGATGAGCTCGCTAAGCCTTGAACTTCATAGACAGGTGTGTCCAAACATGAGTGGTAAAAGGTATTTAAGGTGGTCAGTTGCAAGTTGTGCTTCCCTTTGACTCTCCTCTGAAGAGCGACAGACAGCATGGGATCCTCAAAGCAACTCCCAAAAGATCTGAAAACAAAGATTGTTGAGTCTCATGGTTTAGGGGAAGGCACCAAAAAGCTATTTCAGAGGTTTAAACTGTCAGTTTCAACTGTAAGGAATGGAATCAGGAAATGGAAGGCCACAGGCACAGTTGCTGTTAAACCCAGCAGGTCTGGCAGGCCAAGACAAATACAAGAGCAACATATGCGCCTGGATTGTGAGAATGGTTACAGACAACCCACAGATCACCTCCAAAGATCTGTAAGAACATCTCGCTGCAGATGGTGTATCTGTACATCGTTCTACAATTCAGCACAATTTGCACAAAGAGCATCTGTATGGCAGGGTGATGAGACAGAAGCCCTTTCTGCACTCACACCACAAACAGAGTCGCTTGGTGTATGCAAATGCTCATTTAGACAAGCCAGATTCATTTTGGAACAAAGTGCTTTGGACTGATGAGACACAAATTGGGTTATTTGGTCAGAACAAAAAGCACTTTGCATGGCGGAAGAAGAACACAGCATTCCAAGAAAAACACTTGCTACTTACTGTCAAATTTGGTGGAGGGGCCTTGTGGCTAGTTCAGGGACTGGGGCCCTTGTTAATGTCGAGGGTTGGATGAATTCAACCCAATATCAACAAATTCTTCAGGCAGTAGTCACAAAGTTGATGTTATGCAGGGGTTGGATATTCCAACAAGACAATGACCCAAAACACAGTTTGAAATCTACAAAGGCATTCATGCAGAGGGAGAAGTACAATGTTCTGGAATGGCCGTCACAGTCCCCTGACTTGAATATCATTGAAAATCTATGCTATGATTTGAAGCAGGCTGTCCATGCTCGGCAGCCACCTAATTTAACTGAACTGGAGAGATTTTGTATGGAAGAATGTTCAAAAATACCTCCGTCCAGAATTCAGACACTCATCCAAGGCTATAGGAGGCGTCTAGAGGCTGTTAGTTGAGCCTCCTTTTGCTAATATAAGTATTGATGTCATATCTCTGTTGGGGTGCCCAAATTTATGCACCTGCCTAATTTTATTATGATGCATATTTTCTGTTAATCCACTAAACTTAATGTCACTGCTGAAATTCTACTGTTTCCATAAGGCATGTCAGATATTAAAAGGAAGTTGCTACTTTGAAAGCTCAGCCAATGATAAACAAAAATCCAAAGAATTAAGAGGGGTTCCCAAACCTTTTCATATGACTGTAATACGGTATATGATATAGGACTATATAAATCGCAGTACTGGACAGATAATGTTTAGTAGTTTAGAAAATTAATTTTAATGTCAAACAGTAAACAGTACATAATATTTATTTCATGAAACGGCTGGCCCATGACCAGATCAGAGTCCGCGGCCCACCAGGCATTGCCCAAATGCCCTAATGGCCAGTCCGCCCCCTGTCTAAGTATCATATACTGCCTTTTACACACACACACACATATTATATATATATATATATATATATATATATATACTGGGGGGCTTTGCCCCCTGTCCGCTTTGCTAGCCAACCCCTCCCTGCCTGCGCTACGCACCAGTCACTTCACACCTCTGCTCACGTATGTGGATTTCACTTTCACTAAACAACAAATCTTTTAATTCTCGCAGATACGCCTCTTCATTGGTCATACAGAACTGTACATAACATTCAGGGGGCTGTTCACTGGGGGTTTCATGCCATAACTAGACCACCATCATCTGCATCTGTGAAAATGGACTGTGTTGCGAGTGTTTCTCATTTTGGGCCTGATGTTTGGCTGGAATTCTTGTGCATCTGTAATATTAATCGTTTTTGTCATTTACTACCATAAATAACACACACATTTATTATAATAAGTTCAATTTTGTAAAAAGAAACAGTTCACTAATGAACTGCTGAACTGACGCACATTGTCTGGGGGACGCCATGCATCTTTGTCTCGTGATTTGATTGCACAGCAATCATTCTACCTCACGATTCTTGCCATTTTAGTGCAATAAACTTAGAATATACAGTAATCATAGGCCCAAAAATTTATTCATGGATTTTCCAATTAGTCCTGCACCCATAACCCCCACAAATCACATGGGATTAATGTATAATGAACTATTAATGGTGATGCATTGCTGCAAATGATTGAACACAGAAAAACTTAAATGGCTTTTAATGGGTAACTTGAAGTTGGCTTCATGTGACTGTGGCTAAGCATTGGAGCAGGCGATGGACTGGCAGCCTATCCAGGGCTGTTTCCTGCCTCAGTTGTCCTCAGCAGCAGTAACCCTAAACTGGATTGAGCTGGTTTGGCAGCGTTACATTACCTTTAATGAAGTTGCTCATTCTATCGGTTTCCTAAACTGCACCTCTCCCAGAGCTCCTAGATGCTTGCATTAGTAAGAAGCAATGACAAAGCCACCAGGATGGAAGGTGACAGCGGTAGGAGGAGATCGCTGCACCTAATAGAGGGTGACGTAAAGGGCCTCGGACTTAAGATGTCAGTCGGGCGGGACTTAGCAGATTCCTCAAAACCACACAACATAAAGTGAAGGCAACTCCACACCTCCCAGCAGGCATTACTAATGCTGCGGGCGATTGGAAACGGAAATGACATGCAAAACTGGTGCAATTATCTCAGTCAGTTTGGTGTGCCATGCCGTGTGTGTCTCTGACTTTCCCACGCTCCTAAAAAGCTTTTGCAATTCATCTTCCTCATGGTTCCAAAGGTTATGAAGCGTAAAGACATGCATGCTCCTCTGGTGACCATGCCCATGTACTGCCCATGCCTGGAAGATCAGAAGGATGGGCAGCACTGAGGCATACTAATTAGTTAACACAGCAACCTCAAAGATCTGGAGTCCTGGGTTCAGAAGCTGTCTGTGCACAACTGGCACCAGTAGGCTAACAAATCGTTGGCTCAGTGCATTCATGAATGTGCCCCACACCCTCTCCACAGTTGGTTCCCACCATGTGCTAGACGTCAGCGGGACTGTTATGGGTTTCCTGGAACTCCAAACTGGATAAACAAGATAGAGAAAGGAAGGATGGACCACAAGGGCAGCCAATGAAAAGTACCAACTGCACATGCAAGCTACAGCCAAGGACTTACCTTTCAGGTTTTCAAAAAAAAAAATAAAATAAGGCGTTTCTACTAATAACATGAAAGCTCATGAGAAAAAAAAGGGCATGGATGTGCCAATTGAGGAAAGAGAGCCAAGATGCTTACCTCATGACTTCATCTGTTACGGCAATGACAGGTGTGTGAGTGTGAGTGTGTGTGAGTGTGAATATAGTGCCTTTTATGGTAAGTTATCTTGGAAACAGGGCCTTGTTGCTTCTGCTTGAATTTGTACCTGTTGGAAAAAAATCAAACACCTCATGCACGACTCAGATGGGCAGTGGCTAACAGTCTGTAGGCAGACTCGTGAGGGCTGACACTTCAGAAGTTAGTGAAGCCATTCCTATCCCAGCATGCTCAGGGGCATGGAGGAAAGGATGGCCTCTAATTCTGGTTTCTTAGGAGACCAGACATGAATGCCCACCTCAATTAGATGTTTCACGAGAAAAACGGTGACTAAAGTGACACCAGGATGGGATTATCTCTGATTGGCATTACCCACACTCCACTAGATTGGTTCAGATCCTACCTCTCAGGCCGCATTCAGTTCATTCAGCTTAAAACCTTCACATCGCAACTCACCGCTGTTACTTCAGGTGGGCTCTGTCCTGGGGCCTCTTCTTTTTATTATTTACTTTCTTCCCCTTGGCAATATTTTTCACTGTTATGCTGACGACACCCAGCTCTACCTTGCTAGTAAACCCACCTCTTCTTTTCCATCATCTTCTCTTATTGACTGCATTGCTGAAATTAAATCCTGGTTCTCTTCAAATTTTCTTAAATTAAACATTGACAAAACTGAGGTTCTCCTCATTGGCTCAACATCATCATTATCCAAAGCCGATAATCTTTCTCTTATTATAGATAACTCTGTTGTTTCCCCATCACCTCAGGTCAAGAGTCTGGGTGTCATCCTCGACAGGACTCTATCTTTCCAATCTCACATTAATAACATCATCTGGTCTGCTTACTTCCACCTCCGTGATATTTAATCACATCCGCCTCTCCCTCACTCCCCATACCACTGCCATTCTTGTTCACAGTCTTGTTACATCTCGTCTCTGGACTACTACAATTCACTCCTCGTTGGTCTCTCTAATAAATCTCTTCATAAACTTCAGCTAGTCCAGAATTCTGCAGCACACATCATTACTCGAACCTCATCTATTCACCATATCACGCCGGTCTTGTAGCAGCTTCATTGGCTCCCGATTAAGTTTCGAATTGAGTTTAAGAGTCTGCTGTTAACATTTAAGGCCATTCATAACCTCGCCCCTCCATATCTGTCTGACCTTCTTCATGTTGCCATTCCCTCCCGTAACCTTAGATCCTCTTCCTCCATCCATCTGACCATTCCTCTCGCCCATCTAACCACCATGGGGAGCGGAGCATTCAGCCGTTCTGCTCCCAAGCTCTGGAATTCATTAACTACCAAGCTTAGAAATATCAAATCATTTTCAACCTTCACATGTAAACTTAAAACGCATCTGTTCAAAATGGCTTTTTCTTTATGATTACAGTGGTTATGTTTGGTTTTATATTTTCTGATTTTTTAGTTGTTTATAATTGTGTCTTTTATTTATTTATTTATTTATTGTTTGTTTGTTCAGTGTCCTTGAGTCCTCAGAAAGGCACTTTGTATAAATAAAATGTATTATTATTATTTATTATTATGAATGTCAGGAACAAGGGGCATATGGGGCTGGATGTTCATACGCTTGGATCCTTGTGATGTGTGGAAGTAAGCAAGTCGACCTGAAATATTGGCTAACCAATTTCAACTCGTGTGTGTGCAGAGCATTGTGTTGAGAACAATCTGCTAAAAATTTAACCGAATCACAAGGACCAGTAAGCAGTAGAGACGTGTCACATGTGAGACATGGGTCATACGTCAGTGAGTTTTCCACACTGGTGCTTGGATCCAGCTGTCATGAACTAGGAGTCCCAAGCATGAAAGAGTTCCAAAGGCCTTCCAATAATGTCCACTAGAGGGGGATATCACCATTAAACCCTGGCTAGTAATAAGTATTCCAATCATAAAGAAGCCCTGTGGTACACAAAGGGAAAGTGGAATTGCCTGAAACACAAAGCCAAACCAAACAAGTCCCAATACAGAATTCCAAAGGCATGGTCAAAACACACAGCAAAAAGTTGAAACATCAGAGATCTGAAAATTGAAATAAATAATCACAATAAACACAAGTACACCCGTCAACTTCCTAGCGTATTCACAATGAACCACCAGGAAGTGTGGGAGACCCTCTACATTTAGGGCATGGAGGGCAGTTCCTGGCAGTGATTGGCAGGTGGCCCTGCCTGTTGGGGGACCACCCACAAAACATATGGAGCATAACACAGGCGACTTAAATACATAGACAAAACCAAAACTAAAGAATGATACACATAATGAACATAAATAAAGGGAATCAAAAATGAACAGAAGAGACATAAAACATGAAATCTGAATGTCAAGCCAAGGGAGAAGCCCCGACTGAGACATGACACCAACAGTGAAGCTTTCCTAAATAGCCAAATGCCCTCAGTCCCTTTAAACACAACGCAAAACTTATCATTCATCCAGTGATGAACACGTTCTTTACTGTCTCCAAATCTCAACCTAATCAAGCCTTTATGGGAGAACCTTGAGAAACATTTGAGATGATGACTTCCTTTCCATCTTAAAGACCTGACTGGATTGACTTGGTGCTGCAACTCTCCTGGAGAATTTGGGAAATTCTAAGCCACTGTGGATACAAGCTGATCTTGTAGCATATGGCGTCTGAAGTGAGAAGTTTTTATATTGGTGTTCTCATCATGTCAAGTGGCATTGGAATGGCAGATAATCTAGAATCAGTCAAATCCTTATAAAGGGACTTGGGCAGCATGCACACTTGGGCAGATGACAGTTAGTGTAAGGAATGTAAAGTATTACATGTAGTTATGTATGGTGAACTCGCTGTAGGATCCCATTATCAAGGTGGACCAAAGAAACACTGGAAAGAATACTTGAAGCGTTCTCTCCAGACCTGCTCCATTCCACATATGCTGCTTGAGACACTTGCTGGGGACGCTAGCACATCATGATTTCCCCAGTTTGCACATGAACTTGATGTTAGGATGTTGTTCGAACTGAGACATTGCACTGAATGACTATGCACAAGTCTAACTCTAACGGTAATTAAAACAATACTGCACACCAAAACCAATCCAGACCCATTGTAACCAGTCTACAGACGTGCTGTGCTCCCCTTCACAACAATGTGTGCGTAATCTGATCTCTCACTCTCCCGCTGTACCACAATTCCGGGAACTTTTTGACTGCCCCTTGTATATGCTATATATGCTATACAGTACCTGTCAAATAAAACAAAGAGTATACGGCATGTGTTTCACCCTAATTGGGGCTCATCAAGTGTTCGCACCCTTACTTCCCCTTGCATTGGATTGTCTACGATCTGCTTCTCGCAATGGAGAGGATGTGGCAGATGTTTGCCGACTGGTCGATAAACCACCCAAATAATCAGATTGTGATCAGACCTGTGGATGTAATACTCCAATCTTCACCCTGTCAAGTAAGCAAACCAACTGCCGTGGCGCAATGTCTGAAGCACTGCCTCAGATGCTGACACCTCAGGTTCGATCCCTGGTTGGTGAACACCCAAATATCAAATTGTGATCTGACCTATGCATATCTTATATATAAATTTCTATGTCTGGAAGTGTGTGTATCTGTCTGTCTGTCTGGCCCGGAAGTGCAAGGTGGCCTGGAAGTGCAAGGCTACAGCATGAAACTCAAAGAACCAGCAAGGGGACCCCAAGTTAACGAGTTGGAAGAAAAAAGAAGCGTGAAGCTAAAAGAAAGTGACTCCTTTGTCAAAGTGAGACCGCCGAGGAAAGACAAACTCGCTTAGCCGCTAACACACAAGTGAGGCGAGCACATCGGCAAAAACGAAATCTCTGAGGAGAGAAAAACTTGCTTAGCCACTGATAGACAAGGGGGGCGAGAATGTCCACAAAAAAGAAAACTGCCGACTCTGCATTTCAATATTTTTTGTGAAGATTTTAACAGTTTCTAGGAGCCCGGGCTTTTTACAGCACGGGCTTACACAGCTAGTAAATATATATATATATATATATATATATATATCTATTATAATAAAACAATCCTGGGACGAGACTTAACTTTTTCAGAGAGATACTTTCATATCCCGTGAGATGAGACTTTGTGCCAAAAGATTTAACCAGGCCTGGGACCGGAAATAAAAGGCAAAGAGTACATGACAAAGTAGAATGTCGTAAAGAATTAAAAAATGTTGGCACGGTACACATGCAGAGCAGGTTAGAGATAATGGAAGTACTAAAATTCAAAAGTCTCAAAAAAAGGATCGTAAAGATCACATTTACACAAAAAAAGGGAATTATTACTCGGTGAAATAATGGAACAGTTAAAAGAGATCGAATACTGTATATTGTTTGGATTTAAATTTTAAGTCTGAGACTTGTAGATTGTTTAATTTGTGTTGCCATCAGGGAAAAGTAGTGTTTCTTCCCAATGAAGAGGCTTATCCGTGAGAATGAAAAGATTTGTTGTTTGGTGAAAGTGAAATCCACATATGCGAGCAGAGGTGTGGAGTGGCTGGCGCGTAGCACAGGCCAGGGGAGTTGGCTAGCAAAGTGAGCAGGGGGCAAAGCCCCTCAGTATATATGTATACTATATCTATACTAATAAAAGGCAAAGCCCTCACTGACTGACTGACTCACTCACTGACTCATCACTAATTCTCCAACTTCCCGTGTAGGTAGAAGGGTGAAATTTGGCAGGCTCATTCCTTACAGCTTACTTACAAAAGTTAGGCAGGTTTCATTTCGAAATTCTATGTGTAACGGTCATAACTGAATCCTACTTACGTACATATGTATGGCCATAGCCTGCAGCTCGGTCGCCGTTTGAGGCGGAGTTGCGTCACCCATCACCACGCCTCCCACGTAGTTGGCTGCCTGCCTATATTGCGTCCCCCATACGCACACCTCCCACGTAATTGAGTGCCTGCCCATATAAGGCCGTCCGTCAGCAGCAATTCAATAGACACGCTGCCGCTATGAGGCGTTTGTCATGCCTAAGACAATGCGATATTCGCGAGATACAAGTTTAGTGAGAAGACGCAAGGTATAAACGAGACTTTTGATCACTTTGTAACGGAGTTAAAATTGCTGGTGAAGGACTGTGCTTATGCAAATGAAGATGAGATGGTCAGGGATAGACTAGTGTTTGGCACAAACTCGGCGAAAGTGCGAGAGAAACTTTTAAGTGCCGGGTCTGAGCTAACATTAAATAAAGCCGTGGACATCGCAAGATCGCATGAGATAGCACAAGCACAGCTGAGAACCTTCGATGCATGTACTCCGAGCGGCTCACGTGAACTGACTGTGAACGCAGTACGCAGACAACAAGCAAGAGCTCCAAAGAGCACTGAACAAAAAACACATTACACAATTGAGAAGGCAGCAAAAGAATATGAAGCGAGTGACGCATACAAGCATATTCATAAGTGCAGCTACTGCGGAAACAAAGCACGGTGTAAACCTTAAGTTTAAATTAAGTTCATAGACAGGCTGCCGCTGGCGTTTGTCATGCCTACAACAAATACGATATTCACGAGATGCAAGTTTAATGAGAAGACGCAGGGTATAAACGAGACTTTTGATCACGGCTCACGTGAACTGACTGTGAAAGCAGTATGCACACAAAAAGCAAGACCTCCAAAGTGCGCTGAACAAAAAATGCATTACACAATTGAGAAGGCAGCAAAGGAATATGAAGCGAGTGACGCATACAAGCATATTCATAAGTGCAGCTACTGCGGAAACAAAGCACGGTGGCAAAAGTCAATGTCCAGCTAAAGGAAGACAGTGTAAAAAATGTGGCAAATTGAACCAATTCGCTAAAGTTTGCAGGACTGGGAAAGGTAAACCTGTGCATGCAGTGTGTGATGTCTCAGATAAAGAGGAAGACGAGCTGTTTATTGATGCTTTAAGAAAGGAACAACCCTCTGAAGCTGAACAAGCCTTTGTAGACATATCAATAGGAAAGCAAGGTGTAAAGCTTAAGTTTAAATTACGTTCATAGACATGCTGCCGCTAAATATTCGCAGGCAAATCCACAGCTTAATACCGGGAATACCTGTTAAACATCTTAGATTCACGAGTAGCGATTTGGGTAGTGAACACTTCGATGAATGAAACCTGTTATCTTTACAACGGTTGACAAACACGGAATGTAACTTGAACACAACACATCCTACAAATACGAACCTGATTGAAAGAAATAATGATAATCAAATCCTTGATAACAGCAACACTCATAACAGTCACAGAACAATTACATTGATAATCATGTTATGTTATTTTTAAAATGTTTTCTTTTCTTTTTCATAACTTCTTTAACACACTACTTCTCCGCTGCGAAGCGCGGGTATTTTGCTAGTATATAATATATTGTGACAGGCGCTTGGCGTCCTTACCCAGCCGGGACGCCCCTGCACACTATATTCAGGGGGAGCAGCCATGGACACTGCAATACCTCCCCCTGGACACTAGATGGCCGCCTCCCTGGGGTGGAGCAGTGCCTCGGGTTCACGCAGAGCATCCTGGGAACTGGAGTTGGGTACAGCCCTGTTGGGTCCCGCAGGCACTGCCAGGGGGCGCTGTGTTTGGGACTCCAGAGCCCGTATGGGCAACAAGTTCATCACAAACCTAGAAGTGCAGCTGGAAATCAGGGATCAAGCATCTGGAGCACTTCCGGGTGAACTATAAATGAAGCCAGCGACCACCACTCAGTGGCCAGAGTCGGGTGGGAGGAGGAAAAAGCTTGGCGAGGAGTGGTGGAGAAGAAAGAAGAGAGTGTGTTGTTTATATTAAATGCTTGTGGGACTGTGTTGTGGTTGGGGGGGTTCACGGGGAAGACGTACCCTCCAGCTGAAGAAAAATAAAAGTTTATTTAATTTTACACATGCCTCCTGTGTCCAATCTGTGTCGGGTCGGGCGCTATATAGTGCTATTCTTACTATATATATATATATATATAGTGATATATGGCCGGCCGTTCATCCCGGCCAATACCCACAGGCCACCAGATGGAGCTCTCCCTGCAGCATGGAGGTGCCCCAAATGCCAAGCAGGGAATTATGGATGTTGGAGTTTTCCTTTACAGCCCTGCTGGATACCGTGGGGGCCGCTAGAAGGCGCTGCAGGGAGGAGCAGCGACTATTTGCCCTACACCCCGGAAGTACGTCCGAGTCACATGGATAAGAGGAATGACGTATTTGAATAAAAAGTTAAAAAGAGTTTTTATCTGACCCAGAAGTGTTTAGCTCTCTCTGTCCATGTGACTAGGAACACTTCCGGGTCAAGGACTATTTAAAGGACTGTAGGAGATCCCAGAGTGGAGCTGAGCTGGGTGGAAGGGTGGCAACGCGTCTGGGAGTGGTGGATTGTTTATTGTATTGATTATTGATTATTTAATGAGTATTGTGGAGAGGAGGGTGCTTTATGCACTGTATTGTCTGAATAAAAACAATATTTGGACTTTTACCTGGCGTATAGTCTGAGGGTTCAAGAGGACGATAGCGCCCTCTATCTGTCACAATATATATGTATATATATATGTGTGTGTGTGTGTGTAAAAGGCACTATATGATAGATAGATAGCACTGAACAAATAAATAAATGTTATGTGTGGCCTGTGTGCACTTTGCGTGTTCTCCTTGCATCTACTTGAGTTTTTCTTTAGCTGCTGGTTTTCCTCCCTCATTCCCAGTGACACTTGTTTAGGTTAAATGTCAATTCCAAAACTGGCCCAGTTAAACTGCATGAGTGGTGACAATGATAAACTGGCATCCTGTCCAGGGCTGCTTCCTACCTTGAGTACAACACTGCCAGGACAGACTTCGGCTCCGTGCACATTCTAACCTGAATTAAACAGTCTTTAAAATGTTAGTTTTTTTTGTTTAATTCTTCTATTTTTAGATATTCTGTTTTTACCTGACGGTGATGTCAGATGATTAACTCCTAAGGCACGCTTTCTATTTCTGAACAGAGTGTGTGGTATTCTAAACTCTCAAGTCAGGTGAGCAGGCTGAAGTTACACCCATCATCCTTTACACAAGAGAAATCCCTTCAGATTTAAGCATCAGTAAGCTTTATTCCTGGTGCAGACTTTCAGATGCTGCTTGGCTGGCAGAACACAAATCAGTGCTTTCTCTGTTCCTGAGAGATCAAATGACCTGTTTAAGGTAACACAGCAAAGGAGAGAACTGAACTGGTGGCCTTGTATTTTGCAGTCTAATTTCATAACCATTAGGGTGTGTTGCTTCACTTGGCATACTCGTGGTCCACATGACCACAAAGAACTGAATGTCGAGACTCTACCTCGACAACGTCTTTTATCACCTCAGACATAACTTAATCTGCTAGGCTTTAGCATCTTAGGCCTCACCCTCAGATATTAAAGACCTTCTACATATCCACCATCGACAATATACTGACTGGAAGTCTTCCTGTCTGTGTTTAGACACGTCAAGGCTCTGTAGAGAGTGGTGCGGTCAGCTGAAAGCATTTCTGGATGTGCACTTTCTAACTTCCAAGACCAGTGTTGTGCAAGTTCACGCCTCACAAGAACTAGTTCAAGGTTCAGTTCACACAGATTAAAATGAATAAATTCACATTCAATTTTGAACCCGTTCATGTTCAGTTCTTTTGTATTTGTTAACGTGTGAGAATAAATGACCCATGAGTTTACTTTTTTCAATTTTGCATGCCTTATATTAGGCTATTACAGTGTTCTTGAATAAAATACAATAATTATAAAGAATTTTTTATTTAAATATGTTTTATTGAGTTATACCCAGCAACAAACACGTATAACCATATATGCTAATATCCTCCCGGTCAAGAAAGAAATTAAATAGATGCAACTATACATATAAATTACTGCTCTATTTCCAACAGTGTGACAAAATTCACGTCACATTTGAATGTCCAATGGGGAAAAATATAAAGTGGGCTTGCAAAGTATAACATTTTCCTAAAAGCGAAAGCGGAGCTTCACCTCGTGCTTGTGTCACTGGCGGTGCAGCTTAAGCACAAGCAGGCAGACACAGACAGGGCCTGTTTGATTTTACGTTATTTTTTCCAAATACAAATAAATGGCAAAAAATTCGTATGAAATAAATATTCATAAAAATCCACTATTTGTGCTTATCTGAATACCGTATTCGGATTTGGCTCCACCCCAACATTACAGGGTCAGGCAAAACGTTTACTGTGGACCTAAACCCGATCCAGAATATCACATAAAACTGAACAAGCTCACATTCAAGATTTTCACTTGCAAATACATTACATTAAGTTCACCGTTCTAAGAAAAATGAGCTTGTTCAGTGAATGCACTCTTGTGAACTAGTTCATGCACAACACTGTCCAAGACGTTACCACCAACCGATGTTGGACCAGGGTAGAGACACCAGCCATCCCAACAATGGCATCTTCTCTGTAAAGTGGTCAGGGAAATGCTACGACTGCATGAAGACCAGTTTGGAGAGACCGAGAAGGAGCTGCTCTCCACAGTTCATCTGCACCTTAAATGAGGACAAAAACTTTGTCAGAACTCATATGCCATGCGTATGTTACTTATACGATTAACTTTGTTTTAATATATATATATATATTGTGGCGGACAGCCAGGGGCCCTAGCTTGGCCAGGACCACTATATAGTGGAAGGACCAGTGGAGAGATTATATCAGGGCATTACCTTCCCTGGAACGCTAGATGGCAGCCCCCCTGGGTTGCGGTGGTGCCTTGGACACCCATAGGGCTCCATGGGAGGTGGAGTTTAGAGCAGCCCTGCTGGGTTCCATGGGTGCTGCCAGGGGTCCTACAGGAACGGCTGAGCCCTTTGGTGTAGCACTTACACACCCACAAGTGGTGCAGGAAGAAGATTAGTGGACACCTGGAGCACTTCTGGGTGCCCTATATAAGGATCCAGCCGCCACTACTCTGGGACAAAGCTTGCTGGAAGAGTGGAGGTGGACAGAGAGGAAGAGGAAGAGAAAGGAAAGAAAGAGCTGTGTACTGTTTGTTGGTGCTTTGGAACTGTGCTGTACAGGTGGGAAACAGGGAAAGGCGCTTCCCACAATGAAAAAGAAAAAAAAAAAGAAATAAAAGTGTGTGTGCTGAACTTGTGTCGTGCGTCTGGGTGGCAGGGCCGCCCTCTGCAGGCCACAATATTTACAATGTTATGATAACGCACAGTGTTATTACCATTGGTATTTATAGAGTCACGTATCTATTGTTTTTTTATATTCTTCTCCCTAACACATAATCTGGGAGTTTAGCAACTAAGCATTTCACTACGTATTGCACTGTGTGACAAAATTTGATTGGATTGATAAGTCACATGTGAACTGCAATTATTAGGCAGTTTCTGAAAGTATGCTCTGTGCGCAATATAGAAATCAGATTTGTTCCAAAAACACTCAGACATCATGGTGCAGTGGCTAAAGCCAGAGTCACACTATGTGACTTCTAGTTATAGGGCATGCCAGCTTAGTCGACCGTAGTCACTGATCAATTGCTAATCTTCATGTCATCCCCTTTTTGTGCTGGCTTACGGAGCTGGTGCTGTACAAAGGGTTAATAGGTAAAACTGCAATCTCCGCCCTTTATTCCATCCTTTAGCGGTGCAGATAAACATGAGACACCAGACAGACAAGCTTCTCTCCAAGTCCATAACACCTGAATTCCTTATTCCTCATCGCTGCATTATATGGATTGTACTTTGTCCCACATGGGCGCTGAAGGACTTTGCCCACTGAAGGCTGGGTAAAGGTGCGCAATAACCCACTGAGATGAGAGGGGGGGTTACTGCTGATTTTGTCATGCTTCTCTTCTTCTCTCTCAGCTCTGAGAGACCACCCAGTAAGGGTATTTAGCCCCACCCCTTCCGGGCATTTCGCCATAAAAGACACGCAGCCTAAAAAGAGGCATCTTTTGCTGGAAGACCCGAGTAAGCCGCATGGCGGAGCACAAACTTTAACTCAAGAGAAGGAGGAACCCCGGACCGGGGAGCAGAGCATTTCTGAGTTTCTTCTTATTCTTTCGTTTTGTTCATTTCATCTGGTGACAAATTAAAGGGACTGCCCGGTTGGCGTCCCAAACCTCTGACTGATTCCAGTCTGTCTAACGACGCCTGACCATGACTTCCAGATGGGCATTCATTGGCTGTCAGCTCTAATGCAACCAGAGTTCACCCCTACAACTAAAGATAAAGTCAAACAAGTCACAGACTAGTTGCAGTGAGTCGCTGGGCATGTCACATTATGAGACTGGTGTCACAGGAGTGTGCCCCCAAGTCACGCTGGAAAAGTTATGTAATGTGACATGGCCTTAAGGCACTGAACTTTACACCATAATGTTTAATTTCCACCTGTGCCACCCTGAATTATTCACCTAACCTGCCTGTGCTTCAACTGTGAAAACAGCCTGAAAACATTTGTGCTGTGTCCTGATCTTACTTGTCCCTTATAATTAAAGAATTAACCAAACATACAATCCACTGCAATAAAAGGATAAGTGTCTGTGTATGTTTATCAAGTTACTCTGTTATCTGTCATTCCAACAGATGGTTCATCACAAACATTTTTAGTAATAAAATGCATTGCATTTGTCATTCCAACAGATGGCACATCACAAATATTAACAGTG
>JANRMT010062810.1:17041509-17056477 GCA_026402145.1 Polypterus bichir lapradei | reverse complement strand
TATATAAGGCCTTATCAGCTTCATGCAGGACAGTTTCTAGTTCCTCCCAGAGCTGTCCTAATGAATATAATTAAGTGTTCCTTGTCCATCCACGTTATTATAAATTAAACTATGAGAAATGGCACATACCTGCATCCTTTCCGGTGCTCATGACGGGGTGTGGGACAGAGTCGGCGGTCGCTGAGTGACGCGTCTTGGAAGGATTTTGGATGGTATTGGTGGCGTCTCTTCTCGATGGGCTCTCGGGGAGTTAAGACGGCGGCCGTTTGTCCGTGTACTCGGGAGGCGCTTGCTTGCAGCTGAGGGCTTCAAGGCAGCAAGATCGGGCACAGCAATGGGTCTTTGAAGGCTGGATTTGTTTTTGGATGGTTTTTGTTTTGTTGCTTTTGTTGTTTGCTGAGAAAGCAGCAGTTTAGGTGGACCAGTGCGGGTGTCGGGAGGTGTGTGTGGGCGAGAGCTAGCGCCATCTGGTGATCAGGTGTGGCTCAGATAGCTCCCAGGTTTAAAGGTGCATGAGAAAA
Organism: Polypterus bichir lapradei; assembly: GCA_026402145.1. Classification (NCBI taxonomy): domain Eukaryota; kingdom Metazoa; phylum Chordata; class Cladistia; order Polypteriformes; family Polypteridae; genus Polypterus; species Polypterus bichir. The sequence continues at coordinate 17,055,956 of JANRMT010062810.1, read as the reverse complement.
GTGACGGGGATGGGTGTCCAGGTCCCTTGTCAGCTGATTGCGGGGAGAACTTATAAAAACCAATTGGGGAAGTGGAAAGAGAGGCTGGGTGAGCAGGAGGACGTGTTGCTTGAGAACAGGAATCAGTTAATAATATGAACCTGTATTTGAGAGAAGGACCCTAAAGGAACAATTGGATGGGTGCAATTTTTACAGTATATGTTGGTTTTTCTTTGCCTTTTTTGCAATGCACAACTTTTGTGACTGTTTTCACCACTTTTTTTCAAATGACATTTCTGTGTCGGCATCTCTTACTGTTCCACTGACCTCGGTCCCTCTATCAAGGACCTGAGTGCCTGACAATCCTATATCAAACTGCATATAACAAAGACACATGCATCACATTTGTCATTCCAACAGATGGATTGCATTGATGTACCATCTGTTGAAACAACACAAGCAATGCATTTTATTATTACATCCATCCATCCATTATCCAACCCGCTATATCCTAACTACAGGGTCACGGGGGTCTGCTGGAGCCAATCCCAGCCAACACAGGGTGAAAGGCAGGAAACAAACCCCAGGCAGGGCACCAGCCCACCACAAGACGCGCACACACACCCACCCACATACATACCAAGCACACACTAGGGACAATTTAGTATCGCCACTGCACCTAGCCAGCATGTCTTTGGACTGTGGGAGGAAACCCACACAGACACGGGGAGAACATGCAAACTCCACGCAGGGAGGACCCGGGAAGCGAACCCAAGTCTCCTAACTGCGAGGCAGCAGCACTACCCACTGCGCCACCATGCCGCCCTTTATTAGTACATGAATAACAAAATACTTTCCAATAGGTGGTGCACTGTATATGTTAATGTTGAGGTCTGTGTTGATTACTTAGATTTCAACTTATTTTAAACGGATCGCATAATAATACAACTGATGAAGGTATCAACAAAAAAATAATCATTTTTGAGTCATTATTGTGTACTGTCAAAAATAAAGAGTGTTATATTAGATTAGATGTTTATTGTCATTGTCACCCTGCAAGAGCATAGTAAAATTCTTGTGCCACTAATGCAGATTAGGATGAGAAGTGCAGTGAAGTACAGAGACAAGACAGCAAGATGATTTATAAATAAATAAAAACAAAAATAGTAGTACTGGAAAAAGGGTCTAATATACACGGTGCAAAACACAACTGTGCCAAAGGCAGTATACATGTAATTATGCAAAAACTAGCTGGAGGGTACGGTACAGGGCAGGTAAGACCAGGATACTGAGAGTTCAGTGACCTTATGGCCAGGGTGGTCTGAAACGGGTGGAGTGAGTGGTGAGGCTCCAGTAGCGTTTAGCAGAAGTGAAAACAAGAGATGGGCTGGATGGCTGACATCAGACATAATGGATTCAGCTCTCCTCAGACATCAGGTGGAGTAAATGGGATAAAGCTGTGGAAGGTCAGCCCAATCATTTCTATAAGCAGTTTGGACAGAACCTATGAAGGAGCTGGTGATCCTGGAAAGTCAGGTTACCAGGCCACACTGCAACTCACCTGGTCAGGAAACTTTAAGAAATGCAGCAGTGGGAGTTCACCAGGATTTTGCTTCTCACTCCGAAACTCTTTAACTTCCTCAGGAAAACAAGAACCTTTGCTGAGCTTTTTTGAGGATGCAGACGGTGCTGATAAACCACACAGGGCAGTCAGTGATTTGGATGCTCAGGAACCTGAATCTGCTATCTTGACAGGGGAGCCAATGATGTGGAATGGAGTGTGATTGCCTTTGTTTAGTTAAAGTCAGAGTAATTGTGACTCTCAATAAAATATGAACTTACTGCAGCAATGTTAGATGTTAGAACATTAGAAAACTTTAAATGAGACGAGGCCATTCAGCACAACAAAGCATGCCAGACCTATCCACTTATTTCCTTCAAAATAACATCAAGTTGAGTTTGGAAGGTCCCTAAAGTCTGACTGTCCACCACGCTACTTGGTCATTTATTCCACGTGTCTGTGGTTCTCTCTGTAAAGAAAAACTTCATAATGTTTGTGCGAAATTTACCCTTGAGAAGTTTCCAACTGTGTCCTCTCTGTGTCCATTGGACTAATTCCCTTCGTAATTTTAAACCCTTCAGTCAGGTCTCCTCTTAATCTTCTTTTTCTTAAACTGTAAAGGCTCAACTCTTTTAATCTTTCCTCATAACTCATCCCCTGTAGCTCTGGACTCAGCCTAGTTGCTCTTCTCTGGACCTTTTCTAGTCCTGCTATGTTCTTTTTGTAGCCTGGAGACCCAAACTGCACCCAGTACTCCAGATGAGGCCTCACCAGTGTGTTATAAAGCTGGAGCAGAACCTCCTGTGACTTGTACACTACACGTCAAGGCGCTATATAACCTGACAGTCTGTTAGCCTTCTTGATGGCTTCTGAACACTGTCTGGCAGTTGATAGCTTAGAGTCCACTATGACTCCTAAATCCTTCTCATAAGGTGTACTCTCGATTTTCCGACCGCCCACTGTGTATTCAAACCCAATATTTTTACTTCCTATGTGTAATACTTTACATTTTCTGACATTAAATTTCATCTGCCACAAATCTGCCCAAGCCTGTATGCTATCCAAGTCCTTCTGTAATGATATAACAGATTCCAAATTATCTGCTAATCCACCTATCTTGGTATCATCAGCAAACTTAACCAGCTTGTTACTTATATTCATATCTAAATCATTTATATATATTAAAAATAGCAGCGGCCATAGCACTGGTTAGAGTTGCTGGGGACCTATCTAAATATGGATTTAATGCACAGTTACAGTCTCTGGCTATTATACGAGCCCAATGCATGTATCTTAAAAGAATGCACTACCTCAAAATAAAATATATATTTTATGTTACTTACCTCATGTGGTTTTGTGTGATAGCCAGGAAAAAATTTTAATTATGTGTTTTCACAGAGAACAGAAATAACAAAGTTTCCAATAGAAAAGGTGTCTACTGAGACAAACGCTGGACAACAGCAAACAACATAAAAAAAATTACAATGAGAAAATCTTACATTACAATACAATACATTACAATTTATTTTTGTATAGCCCAAAATCACACAAGAATGCCGCAATGGGCTTTAACAGACCCTCCCTCTTGACAGCCCCCCAGACCCTGACTCTCTAAGAACACAAGGAAAAACTCCCAGAAAAAAAAACCCTTGTAGGGAAAAAATGGAAGAAACCTTAGGAAAGGCAGTTCAAAGAGAGACCCCTTTCCAGGTAGGTTGGGCGTGCAGTGGGTGTCAAAAAGAAGGGGGTCAATACAAAAACAATACACAGAACCGAACACAAGTAATCCTCAATATGGTATAACAATAAAAATTTTAGAAGTACGGAGCAGAATTTAACAGTAGATGATATCACATAATATGATTTGGATTTGGAGCGGCATGGTGGCGCAGTGGTAGCGCTGGTGCCTCGCAGTTAGGAGACCCGGGTTCGCTTCCCGGGTTCTCCCTGTGTGGAGTTTGCATGTTGTCTGTGTGGATTTCCTCCGGGCACTTTGGTTTCCTCCCACAGTCCAAAGACATGCAGGTTAGGTGGATTGGCGATTCTAAATTGGCCCTGGTGGGTTTGTGTGTGTCCTGCGGTGGGTTGGCACCCTGCCCGGAATTGTTTCCTGCCTTGTGTGGGATTGGCTCCAGCAGACCTCTGTGTGTGGGTTGGAGAATGGATGGATGATTTGGATTTGTTCAGAGTCCTAGAGACCTCATCCATCAAGCTGCCTCCCCCATTTGGCCATTCCACATCTGAAATAGCACTAATTTGATGAAAGGACCTCTCTTTCTCATGATTCCTGCGATCCTCCATCAGGGATGGCTTTACCTTAGGCAGGCAAATCAACTTGGCAGGTGGGCCGTGGCACCGAGTGCCACATTACTGTCTCCATAGCTAATTGTTTATTCCACAGTACAAAGGTGCAACACTGCTAGTGCAAAGAATGGAATGTGGAAAGACAGGGATGCAAAATATCACATCAGAGGTGTAAAATCACTAAGTTATAACCAGGATTTTTTTTTAAGCTGTGGCTAAAAGCAGAATGCCAATCAAACTCAGTGTCACAATGTGATCCCCATAATTTGAAACACAAAACACACTAATTAAAGGAAAAAAAAATTATATTCTTTTAATGTGACTTACCCATTGCAGTTTTCAGAGATTGCCAAGAAAAATGTAGACTCTCACGTTTTCCATCTTAAATACCAATCACCTGATGAAATTGCACGTCTCGATACGTGACTGACAGTACAAAACACAGTGGCAAAAGGGCAATGATGCCACCGAAATTATGATAAAATGAATACAAAACCAGACAAAAATAATACTTGTATGTGCAACAATGAGCACAAATTGATCAGGAGGTAAAGAAAGCCACAACCATGGCAGTAACCGAGCACCAGATCTGAACTCCAGGATGACGACTCTGTGAGGCAGGGGAGCTAATGGTAGCAGCCACACCACATATACTTCAGAAGAGAAGAGGTCATCCATCTGAAGCTGAGCATGCTGGGGCTCAGCCAGTACTTGGATGGGAGACCATCTAGGAAAATCTTGGGTTCTTGCTGGAAGAGGTGTTGGTAAGGCCAGCAGGGGGCGCTTACCCTGTGGTCTGAATGTGGATCCCAATGCCACTAGTGCAGTGATGGGGACACTGTGCTGTAGAAATGGCAGCATCCTTCAGATGAGATGTAAAACTGAGGTCCTCACTCTCTGCTGTCCTTCGTAAAGAGCAGGGTGTATCCCGATGTCCTGGCTAAATTGCCCACCATGGTCTAGTCATTCTGGCCCCGTAGTCATCCCCTGTCCCTAATTGGCTATCTCTCCTCGTACATCACCACTTAACAGCTAATGTGTGCTGAGCATTCTGGTGCGAAAATGGCTGCCATCACATCATCGAGGTGAATGCTACAAGTTAGTGGTGGTTGAAGTGGCTGTATAAATGTAAAGAATTAATTATTATTATTATTAGCCCAAGTTCCACTGAGTTGTGGCACAGGTGGCATCCTGGTGTGATTTTCAGCTATACAAAAAATAAATTGTTGGTTTTCCCCAATGAAGCCTCATAAAGGAATCCAGCAGTAACATGCAAACATATTTAAGATGAAAGGCCGACATCCGGTTCCCTTTGTACCGACTGGCTTGTAACACATTCTTGCTACAGGAAGTTCAGCTGGGCTGACGCAGCTGTCCACCCACTTGATTACAGGATCAAAGCCTCGGACGTGATCCTTGCACCCTTTTGCTGCCACGGAAGCGGCGGTTTCATCAAAGTAAGTAACTTTATGTCCCGCGTTTGAATCAATGCAGATGTTTAGTGAAGCTGACTTGAAGCAGCAGTTTAAGCTCCCCCGTAGGGCTTTTTCTGTGGTGCGCCTGAAGTGAAGGCTGAGGGTTTTGTTTGGTTACATTTTTAAAAGGAGTGGCATGGTGGGGTGGTGGTTAGCTCAACTCCCATGCCCTAGTACAGGGGTGTCAAACTCCAGGCCTGGAGGGCCGCAGTGGCTGCAGGTTTTCATTCTGACCTTTTTCCTAATTATCGACCACTTTTCACTGCTAATCAACTCCTTTTCCCTTCGTTTTAATAGCCCTGTTTTTAAGGATTCAGTCCTCTGAATTGATTCGTTTCTTCATGAAATGGCAGCCAAACAGAAATGAGATGTGAAACGAGCCAACAGATGAGCAGCTAAACTGGGATTTCACACTCCAACCAATCTAATGATAGAAGCTGATACTTGCTGTTAATTAAACTCGTTATTTAATTCCATGGCTTGTTGCTGCTCTCATTCTGCCAGAGCAGACATTTCCAAAACTGTTGATTTTCTGTTCGTCAAACATTTTGGTGACCTGAGAGATCAGCCTTACTGAGACCTTCACTTTTTTTTATTTTCAGATATTGTGTGATGGGCACAGGTGAGCTGGTCATGTGGCAGCTTGTTTTGTGTCTCATTATTGTTTGGCTGCTAATTAAAGAAAAAGAGACAACTAAGGGGCCTGAGTCAAGTTAATTAAAACACATTACTTTAACATGGCCTTTTTATAACTTCACTTTAACGTAATACTGATACTCTGTATGTTCAATTCTTCATAATAACTATTCACAGTGGCTCCAAAATCCATACTGACCCCTACTCTCTCTTCTGCTTCTTTTTCCGGTTTCTTTGTGGTGGCGGCCTGCGCCACCACCACCTACCCAAAGCATCATGATGCACCAACATTGATGGACTGAAAGCCAGAAGTCTACGTGACCATCATCATCAGGTCCTTCCTTGAAAACCCTAAATACAAAGAGGACTGTTTGATTTATGTTAGGTAGATTGCCCAGAGGGGACTGGGCGGTCTCTTGGTCTGGAACCCCTACAGATTTTATTTTTTTTTTCTCCAGCTTTTGGAGTTTTTTTTTGTTTTTTCTGTCCACCCTGGCCATCGGACCTTACTTATTCTATGTTAATTAATGTTGACTTATTTTATTTTCTTACTGTGTCTTTTATTTTTCTATTCTTCATTTTGTAAAGCACTTTGAGCTACATTTTTTTGTATGAAAATGTGCTATATAAATAAATGTTGATTGATTGATTGATTGATAAAGCAAAAGAAGTTAATTAGCAGCAAAAACTGGTCACTAATGAAGAAGATGGTTAGAATGAAATCCTGCAGCAACTGCGGCCCTCCAGGCCTGGAGTTCGACACCTGTGCCCTAGTAGCTTTCAGTGCAGAATCTGCACTTTTTTCTATGGGTGTTTTTGCAAAGACATGCAGTTTAGGGTGATTGCAATGCTAAATTGGCTCCATGTGGGTGCTGTACATAAGCATGCTGTGCAATGGGCTGGCACTCTACCTGGCACCTAGCTGTCTTGCTCTAAGAATCTGAACTTAATTGGTGATTTAAAACTGCCGCCCCTCCACAGAACATAACAAAGGTATAGAGTTCAAAGTGGATAATTCACAAAAGCAGTAACACAAATAAATGATACAAAAATTACATAAAACAAGGAACTGAACCCCAGCCAGGGGAGGATCCCTGTCTGAACTATAAAACCTGTGGCATAAGAATGTCACTAAGCTCTTACAGCGAATGTGACAATAATGATCTAATCTAATCTAAACAGTATTCCTTGTTTTCCAAACCAGAAAAAAAATGATACCCCCCAGAAAACATGTGAATGGGCCTGCAAAAGGAATTTAAGGGTCATATAAAACTACAATTTCCTGTTTCACTCACCACTCACTACCTGTGATGCTTATGTCGGACTGGGCTAATTTGAGAGACAGCTGCGTTGTGTCATTTACAAACACTGGGAATACTATTCCTTTATAAGAAACTTGTGTGTCAAACTGTGTTTCAGTACCATTTAACATTGGCAAAGCTGAATCTTGGGCTGGTCCAACGTACAGTCCTCTTCATTTCTGAAATTTCCTCATTTGGGACAGTCAGCATATTAAGAGTAATAAGGAGCAGTCTGGTTTCACTTTTTTTGTTTTAATGTTAATTGTTTTGGTGTTTCTAGGCTATGAGGTGCATTTCTTACTTCCGCGAGGAGCTGTGTGGTAAGCAGAGCACCCCCTGGTGGCAAAGGCACTGCACTATGGATGGAGGTCCATTCCCCATCAGTGACTCCATTTAAAATCCTGAGCAAGCTACTTAACTTCACCCTCCAAGGCACACAGTATAGAAATATCCCAGTTCCGAAAAAACCCACAGTCACAACCATGAATGACTATCGCCCTGCAGCCCTAACACCAATAGTGATGAAATGTTTTGAGAGGCTGATCAAGGACCACATTATTTCTGTCCTACCTTCCTCATTTGACCCACTCCAATTGATCTACCGCTCCAACCGTGCCACTGAGGACGCCATATCCATTACACTGCACATTTCGCTGGAACATCTGGTGAACAGAGATGCTCTGGTCCGCATGCTGTTTGTTGACTTTAGTTCGGCCTTTAATACCATCATCCCTCAGAATCTGATCAGCAAACTGGGCCTATTGGGACTAAGCACACCTCTGCAAAACTGGATATTGGACTTTCTAATGGACAGGCCTCAGTACATACGGGTAAGGAAGAATAAATCAGACACCATCTCCTTCAGCACAGGTTTCTCCACAGGGGTGCGTTCTGAGTCCCCTCCTCTTCACGCTCATGACTCACGACTGTTGTGCCAAGTTCAGCACAAACCACATCATTAAGTATGCGGACGACACAACAGTGGTGGGTCTCATTCGAGGTGATGAGGAAGGGGATTACAGAGAGGAGGTGAAGTCATTTGTGGAATGGTGTGATAAAAACAATCTGATACTGAATGTCGAAAAATCGAAAGAACTGGTGATCGACTTCAGGAAGAAACAGCTGACACACACCCCGGTCTACATCAAGAACACTGCTGTGGAAATTGTGCAGTCTACCAAGTTCCTGGGAGTCAATGTAATGAACAACCTCACCTGGTCCACTCCCTGCACACCTCCTCCATCACCAAAAAGGCTCACCTGATCTTCTTGCGGAGGCTAAAGAGGGCCCATCTCAGCAAGTCAGTCCTCACCACTTTTTACAGAGGGACCATAGAGAGCGTGCTAACCAGCAGCAGCTCTCTGTGGCAGGAGAGCTGCAGCGCTTCGGACTGGAAAGCACTGGGGAAAGTGGTGAGGGCTGCTGAGAGGATCATTGGAGCCCCACTGCCTAATGTACAAGACTTGGCAAAACAACGCTGTCTGGCCAGAGCCGTGCGGATCTCCAGAGACCCCGCTCATCCTGCCTCTGAACTCTTTTCCCTCATGCCCTCAGGCAGAAGGTACCGCAGCCTGAAATGCAGAACCACCAGGTTTAAAAACAGTTTTTTTCCTACCGCCGTTCGTCTTTTAAATGAGACACTTTAGCATTTCACTGAATGCACTTTAAATCAGAATCTCATACACTTTTAATCAGAAATTTTTCTGCACTTTTAATCAGAATGTAATTGATTTTAACCATGTGTTTTTTATTAATGTCTTGTGCATCGTCTTTTCATTCTGCAGCACATCTTGGATGTTCTGCTGAATGAGAAATAAAATTGAATTGAAAAAAATCTGAATCAGTGCAAGATGCCCTAATTTGGGATGTGCATAAGAAATATAATGTAGTAGAGTGTTAAATGAGTGATCCCTAACATATAATTTGTAAAGTTAAAGAGTCAGGAAGCTGGACAAACCAGTTTTCTAACCCCAGAGTTTCATCGATAAGGAAAGCACCATCTGACCCAGGATTACAGTTGCATTATTTCATTTCTTACATGAATTAAATGAATTTAACTGGAAAGGGGGTTGTGCATGAGCTGTTTCTATGGTGAATGTGTCAGGTTTGACAAGTAGACTTATTCTATTGGTCATTGGAATGTTCTCGATTATAATACAAACCCATCACTTTTCACCCTCCGATAGGTTCACAGTGGGCTCAATCAAGGATCAAAAATCAAAAATAACGTCATATTTGTGATCGCTGACCTTAAAATATTCAAAAACAATACCCCACGTGCTCATGTTTGAAATTGATCATTTTTAACCTTCTGGGAGGGGCTAGGACAATTGGTAAAGGAGAAAATATTAAAAATATTATATTATCAGAATAGTGATGAGCAATCCCAAAATTGCATAAAACGACACTCCAACTGCCAATATTACTGATCCCCATTTTTGAAAGTTTAGTGAAAAGAAGAAACTTTCACCACTCGTATTCCATTAGGTAGTGAAGCCCTGGGGTCAGTTGATGTGGCAAGCATACGTTAAGCGCTTATGATCATTTCTGATGAAGGCATCTATTGGCTTACTCTTTATCATAAGGGTGTAATTTTGTGGAACAAAATACGGTCCCACGGTGGCGCAGTGGTAGAGCTGCTGCCTCGCAGTTAGGATACCCAGGTTCACTTCTCGGGTCATCCCTGCATGGAGTTTACATGTTTGGTTTGGTTTAGGTTTATTTGTCATATATAGGTTAACACAGGGTCAACATACAATGAAATGTGTATGACGAGAAAAACAAGTCACTCAGCCTAGATCCAATAAAGCTAAAAAATAATAAAAAATTACAAGTTAAAAATAGACTAGCTATATAAAATAAAATGTGTTCTCCCCGTGTCTGCGTGGGTTTCCTCCCAAAGTCCAAAGACATGCAGGTTAGGTGCACTGGTGATTCTAAATTGTCCCTAGTGTGTGTGTGTGCGCGCACTGTGGTGGGCTGGCGCCCTGCCCGGGGTTTGTTTCCTGCCTTGCACCCTGTGTTGGCTGGGATTGGCTCCAGCAGATCCCCGTGACCCTGTAGTTAAGTTATAGCGGGTTGGGTAATGGATGGAAATTATGGTCCACAAATGGCCTAAAAATGATGGTTTTTTGGGTCTAGAGGCCCTAATCCTAACACCTTGCATAACTAGACATCAAGAGAAGCCAAACAGTGTATCTTATGTGGGAGTTTTCTCATACTTGGGAGTCAGAAGTGATGGACAAAAAAACTGAAGTGATTTCAAAGAGTTTAGTAATTAGTAATTTTTATGAACGCAATTCAGAAACAATTGCGTTGTGCTTATAAAGTGCTTTCTTCATCAAGATGTCCTATAAAAAGTCTTTTTCACAATCAGTAAGGCTTTGGACTTCAAATCTTGAGGTTGTGGGTTCAGATCCCACTACTGATGTTGTATGACCCTGACTATGACTCCCTGAAGTGAGGAAGCAGAATCTTTTGTATGTCGGACCCAGGAATGCTTCAAGTGCCATGCCATGTCTTCCAGGAAGCACTTCTGGGCCATACAAAAAGTAGGGAGGGCAAATAGTGCCATCTATTGATCCCCAGGTAACCGGACAGGACTGCATTACCAGACTCCAAGTCCCAAGCACTCCTTTGGGTGCCCCAATTGGGTTATCATATGAGGACCCCTGCCCCTATGTGGGGAATGGAACCAATCCTGATCGTTGGCTTTTCCCCGTCCATCCATTATCTCATCTGGGCAGGGTGCAATTTTATTTCTTTGTCCCACCGGCCAATTTGTTTGTGTCATCATCCCGGCCTCCCATCTGGTTAATGTTACATCATCTGATGCCTGCTCTCCTCCTACAGCCTGTTGCCGGTTATGTTCTATATTGTGTCATCATATCCTACCTATAAAAGATGGTGGCACACAGTTTCTGATACAGTATAGGAGTTTGGGATCCTTTCTAAAAGCAAACTTTGTGGAAGTGGTAGTTAGGTAAAAGAAACCCATGGTAGTGTTAGGACTTCTGAATTGAACCCTTTTGCTTTTTACTACATTCTTGTTTTTTGTGCTCTGATTCTGGTGTGTTGATTTAGTTTTGTCTCTACTGATTTTGACTTTCTCAACTGTCCCCTTGAGTGCGCTCCTATAAGTGATGAGGGAGAGAGGGAGGGAGGCCTCCTAAATGTTTCACAAGAAAGGCCAAAGCTTCCCTGCCTGCATAGAATAGGCCTCACCCCAGGCATTCTGGCTGATATGATCTTTCAATGTCCTCAATTTATTATGTCTTTTCGGTGATATTCCAGGCAACTATTCTATTGGTCTAGAATCTGTAGTTTCAAAAGCATGTTGAATATTTCATCATAAATGACATTGGCTTATTTTAAAAGCACAGCTTTTGTTTACATTTTGCTGATGTGCCTTTTTGTTTTCCTAATGGACGCAGCTATTTCGAGCCTTTTGTATTTGCCATCCCCTTGACAACATTTCCCAGAATACACTGCTATACGCTCATTTGTGATGTCATCAGAGCAATGGCTTAAATGTCATCCTGAGCAGTGCCAGGGTATCGGAATTTGATGGGTAAACCCTGTTTTGTTGTGGTAAAGCATATTCATTTTTGCACTTCTCAATTACTGAATTTCTGCTCTTATTTTTTGACTCAGTTTCTTTTTTACGCTTGATCATGTTGAATCCTGGTTTTAATCTTTTGCCAATTCACAGAATACAATTCTCCCAATTATTTTTGTATTTTTCTTTTACTGTCTCTTGCAAGTTAGTTCACTGACCTCTGCACTTGGAGGCGTTGACATACTCAGGTCCAAAATAAGGAACTGGCTTTCAATGTTCCAAGGAGTTTTTTTTTTATTTCCTGAAATGTACACAAAAATGCCCCTCTAGGGAAAGGAACTGTAAAACATTTGGGTAGGAATATAAATGGATATGTATTCAGAAGTAATAAAAAGAACACAAATAGCAAAATGGGTATAAAGGCAAAAGGTTTTGCCTAAAAAGCCACTCCAATGTGAACAGGTCCCAATAAACAATCCATCCACTCGTTATATCCTAACTACAGGGTCACGGGGGTCTGCTGGAGCCAATCCCAGACAACAAAGGGTGCAAGGTAGGAAACAAACCCCGGGCAGGGCGCCATCCCACTGCAGGGTGTACACACACACCAAGCACAATTTTAGGATCGCCAATCCACCTAACCTGCATGTCTTTGGACTGTGGGAGGAAACCCACACAGACACGGGGAGAACATGCAAACTCCACACAGGGAGGACCCAGGAAGCGAACCCAGGTCTCCTAACTGCGAGGCAGCAGCGCTACCCACTGCGCCACCAAATAAACAATCTAAAAATCAAAATCTAAGAACAGAATAAAAAAAATATCCAAGAACCAGAAAATCCAATAGTTACCATTAAATCCCCTTCAATGAACATCAATGAACCACTGAAAGGATCTGCTGCTAGCTTTGGAATACAAAGGCTAAGGGTGGTCCTTCAGCAGTGAAATCAGGGTGGCCCTGCCTCCTTAGGTTAAACCCACAAAATGCGAAGAACACAGGAAAAGAACTCATCATACATCGTTTCACACACGTGTGCATGGGAGGCAGCTAAAGGGCTCAAAAAAGGATAACTCCATGCCAGACCAGGGGATGGCAGAGTACACTGAACCTTTCTCTTTATCCTGTTCATACTGCCTGGGCTCGATAACGTCATTTCAGGTTCTGGGCCCAATGACATCACTTCTGCTTCCTGCCTAGATAACATAATTTTCCCTGCCCGGCATTAAGACCGCCATGTTTCTGTCTGCCTGCCAGTTCTGTTTTGGTCTGATGAACCAAATCTTCATTCTTTGACAGCCTACTTTCAAGTATACGGGTGGCTGCCCCCAAACCTTTTTGCTGTGTAGTCTGAGTTCTTTCACAATAGATAGTAAATGATCAACAATATAAATACAAATAAACCTATGAAAAAATAATACTTTAGCTGCTGCCCTTGTTGCCATGTTCTCTGCACGGCTTTTCTTCCCAGAACTCTTGATTTTCCTCGTACATCCCTAAAGTTATGCAGATTCCATGGACTGGCACCCTGTCCAAAGTTGGTTCCTGCCTTGCATATGATGATGCTGGCATAAGATCTGAGCCCCGTGGCCTTTCATAGCCGGCACAATCACAAAGTGATTTAAAAAGCACACAAAAGTTCACTATAAAGTAAAGAATACAGCTTTGTCAAATACAAGATAATATGCTCCTTCAAAAGCTTCATCCACATTACTGCATTTTGTTTAAAAAAAGTAGCCATCAATCTCCATTTTCGTGTTTCGTTCACAGTACCCCAGCATTTCTAACCACTAAAAATGGAGACCTTTTATTTTAAGCATTTCAGAGGCGTCTCTCAACTGTTACTGTCCATCAGCTTAGTTGCGTGGCCATCAGCATGTCTTGGGTAGGATCCTGGCTTTAGATTGACTGACTAAATTGGCGGTAGTTGGCCCTTTAAAGGAAACATTAGTGCCTTCACGATTGAATGTGCTGTCTTCGTGTTTGGTTGTTCCACAATGCCCATTTGGGGTCAGCTGACACACTTTCCTCAGCTCTATGAGTGGATCCTGCCTGAGGAATGCTGATTGGCTTTAACACCAGAGGAGTGGTCTTCAATAAGTACTTCTCTTAAAAGCCCCACCCCATCGTGCTTTTATGGCTGGCTTCTTCAGGTAGCACCAACACTTCAGACAGTTCTCAGTTTGTTAGAATCCCCAAAAAGATGCCCACACGGCATGCTGGGATCTGTAGTCCCATGAGGCAGACATGTTGGGTTCTGTGGAGGCCACCAGGGGGAGCCAAAAAGGGTTAAAATCACCACTTTTTGTGACTTCCAATTGACCTGGAAGTACTTCCATCAGGCTATACCCTAGTACCGGAAGTACCCCTGGATCCCAGATAAAAGAGACCACTTATCCTCATGGATTTGAGTAGGGACAAGGGCAAAGCTCTCCTGGGAGGTGTGGAAAATAAGAAAGAGAGAGGAGTTGTATTGTGCTGTATTAATGGTACTTTTGGAGCCTTTGTGGAAGGTATTTTATGAAAATAAACTTTTTACTATACCGGGAGCTGCGTCTGGGGTGCTGCAACTCCCTCTGGTGGTCACACTATCTATCTATCTATCTATCTATCTATCTATCTATCTATCTATCTA
>JANRMT010062810.1:17015592-17033240 GCA_026402145.1 Polypterus bichir lapradei | reverse complement strand
TAGTGGTGAGCAGGTTGTTTAATTAGGTTAACTGCCCTGCATTGGCACTCCGCAGATTAGGGTGATGTGCCCACAAGTGTTTAAGGGGACAGCCTGAGCAGAAGGAGCAGGGAGAAAAAATGTGAAAGTAAAGAAGACTAATAAAGAAAGCAAAGGCAGAATCGTTGGGTGTGAACCAGCACACTAGAAGGGAGGTAAAGCGGTCATTGGTCATAGAAGGGAGTGAGTGGAAAGGCTGAGCACCATGGAGGAGCGGGGAGCAGCAAAGTACTCCAAGGACCAATGAGGGAGTTGGGCTCTGGGGGGGGTACCTTCAGACACTGAAGGAGGCAGTCAGGATGTGACCAGTGAGTGGGACCGCAGCTGTTGGGTCTTCATCCTGCTGCAAGATCTGAAAGGTGACCTCTGGGAAGTTGTGTAGAGAAAGATATGACGGGTTGATGGGACTTGAAGTAACCTGATGTCTGCCAAGTTTTACTGTTGGGATTTTCAGTACTTTATTTTTGGCTGATTTTTCATCTCCACTGAAGAACACTTATTTTTGTCATGGATTATTAGAGCAGAACTGCACTATTTTTCACAATGGGGATTTGAAACCCTGACTGTTTTGGGTTGAATTTAGTTAAATAAAAGCACTTTGAACTGATTCACACCTAGTTTTGCTGTTTGTGTCCTTGGCTGCATGGCTTATCTCAGCTCATGCTATCGACAGATCCAGGTTGAAGTGTTGCCAAGAACAATGGAGCCAACTGTTAGAGAGGCCCAAAAACCAGACTGATCACACGTACCACTTAGAAGTATAAAGTATTCTTGCTACATCCATTGTAAAGCACCAAGCCAACTGCAACACCCGTAGCTTTTGCCCTTAGTGACTTGTCTATTCCATGACCCACAACCCACACGATGACGATCTCTTACCATCTGCACAATGCCAAAGTAAGACAGAAGGTATCCTGTCTGCTCTGCCGTCAGCTGGAAGAAGTCCATGGTGATAATGGAGAACATAACCTGGAAGACTCCTGTATAGAAAAGTAAAAAGGAGAAACGGATGTGAGGAATATGTGAGTAATTTTGTCTCTTTTATTGTATTATACATTTTTTGTTATTGAAATTATAACACACATAGCAATCTCAAATCCACTTAATTAAATTCAGGGTAGCAGGATACCACAGGCTTTCCTGGCAGCAACCAGGGACAGAGTGCCAGTCTATTGCAGTGCTAATTCACAAGGGGCAAGTTCAGATTTGCTCAACACATTAGAACAATCCAGACGAGAACAGGACATTCAGCCCAACAAAGCTCGCCAGAACTATCCACATAATTCTTCTAAAATAACATCAAGTCGAGTTTTGAAGGTCCCTAAAGCCTCACTGTCTACAACACTACTTGGTCACTTATTCCATGTGTCTGTGGTTCTCTTGAGTGAAGAAAAACTTCCTTAACGTTCCACGGCCTGCAAAGAAAACACGGTGTACATTTACAGTTGAGCCGTATACACAAAATGTAAGTGAGGGCGCAAATGTGTGCGCTGGAATTAAAATGTATTTTTTTTAGTAGATTTCAATTCAACCAGAGTGCCATGGAAAATCGTGTGCCGTAGGTTGCTGACCCCTGCAGTAGTCAATTCTACTACTCAAAGTAAAAATGTTAATTAATCTCACTGTATCCTCCATAATTAGAAACCATCTTAGTTTTCTAATACTTTCAATCCACATTTTAGAGAGCATTATAATATGTTTGCAATTTAGTAATGTTATAATTCAGTCTGTGTTGACAGTATTGATCCTTGCACAGTATGGGGCAACTGTAATTAAATCCCTTCTTTTAAAAAAATCTGTAGGGGTGTTTTAGGCAGATTTCAGTTTTTTAATAAGTGTTGTCACAGGTGGCTGGGGGGGCAACCCGGCCGGGATCTCCGGAGGACTGGAAGTGAGCTTACGCCTCCCCCAGACCACATGGGGGCCACCGCCCTGGTGGCTATGGGGACCGCCAGGGGGCGCCCCAGTGCCGGAAGTGCTGGGAGGAAGAGGATCGGGGACACCCGGAGTGCTTCCGGGTACGCAACCGGCACTTCCGCCACACTGGGGAGTGCCGGCAGAAGATTGGTGGAATGCACCTGGAGCACATCCGGGTGACTATAAAAGGGGCCGCCTCCCTCCATATGATGACTTGAGCCGGGTGGAAGAAGGATGAGGTCTTGGAGGAGAGGAGTGGAGGCGGCCTGAAGAGAAGTGAGGCATTTGATTGGTGGCCTGGACTTTGGGGACTTTTAGGGGTGTGTTGCACTATTGTAAATATGACAAATAAACATGTGTTGGGTGACTTAGACTTGTCCGCCTGTTTGTGTCCGGGCCGGCTTCCACAGTGTGTATTACACAATATGGACACAGTTTTTAGATTTTTTCTTTTTTTTTACATTGTGGTGGTCGAGGGAAGAAGGGTCGATAAACAAAAAGCAGTTTGGGGGGCCAATACGGCCCTCCACGATTAGTAACGTTTCTTTAAAACAAAAATAACGCATGATGGCATGAAATAACAACATAGGCAGCCTGGGACGATAATGGGTGGGGTCAATTGCCCACACTGGGCGCTTCCTCCGGGCTGTTGAGGAAGAATGTGACAAGGCTATTGGCAGCAGCCCAGGGCCCTGAGTGGTACTACATACCTGGGAAGAGCTTAGATGGTGATCTTTAGGCTCACATGCGTGACAACATGTATTTGTTATTGTGAAGGTGTGGGGTGCCAGAAGCCCCAAACCTCAAACACAAATACACAAAGACAGTCCCGGGTTCAAATAAAGGGTGTTTTATTACACAATACCTCAGTATTAAACACAAAAACAAGTTGTCGTTTCTTCTCCAATTCACCTCTATTCTCTCCACCGCACTGCCCTCCTCCAGTCGAGTGTTGCTTTTCTTCCTCCCAGCTCTGACTCACCTAGACAAGGGAGTGCGGTCCTTTTTATTGAGGACCTGGGAGTGCTCCCGGTGCCAGGGCTGTCCCCCTAGTTATTTAATAAAATCATGGTATTTTACCCTGGAATCACGTCTTAAGGTACTTGTGTCTGGTATTTGAGCCTCAACGGCGCAGGATTTATTTTCAGCCATTTGTGGGTGAAGTAGGATGCCATATGTGTCTGTGGATATCAAATATATGTGAATCCCAGGTGTATGTTGGTCTGGGGGCTATTCAGTTCAGGTGGATGTGGTTTTCAAGTCTGAAGTGCAGGTCTCTTTTCGGAGCGTCTAACGCCTCCCACCATCTTTTCTTTTTATGCTGATTTCACTTCACCACCATCACTTAAGGAGGCATGAATTCTACTCTGTGTCCATACTGTCATGGTATCCAACAGAGGATACCAAGCCATATGTTTCAAGGTAAGATCCACGTTCGGCTAGTTATAAACACTGATCAAATGCCAAAGTGTTGGAGTTGAGATGAACGTTGATTAGATGTTCAAGTAAGAATTTCACTGCACACTGTACACATGACAATCAGCTTAACCTAAAACACATATTAATCAGACCACTAGGACAGCATTTTTTCACTTAAGAAATATAAGTAAAGTTAGACCTCTTATATCACTGAAAGATGCTGAGAAATGAGTTCACACTTTTGTTTTTAGTTGACTAGATTACTGTAATGCACTCAGGACTACCCAAAAAAGACATCAATCGATTACGAGTGCAACTAGGAAAAGAAAATCCGAGCACATCTCTCCAGTTTTGATGTCACTACACTGGTTACCTGTGTCATTCAGAATTGACTTTAAAATTCTGTTTATGGTTTACAAAGCCTTAAATAATCTGCTCCATCTTATATATCAGAGTGTCTGACACCTTATATTCCAAATCATAACCTCAGATCCTCAAATGAGTGTCTGCTTAGAATTCCAAGAGCTAAACTTAAAAGAAGTGGTGAGGTGGCCTTCTGCTGTTAGGCACCTAAAATCTGGAATAGCCTGCCAATAGGAATTCACCAGGCTGATACGGTGGAGCACTTTAAAAAACTGCTGAAAACACGTTACTTTAACATGGCTTTCCCATAACTTAATTTTAGTTTAATCCTGATGCTCTGTATATTCAATTAATTATCATTACTATTCATGGTGGCTCCAAAATCCGTACCCACCCTTACTTTCTCTTCTATTTGTTTTCCGGTTTTCTGTGGTGGCGACCTGCGCCAGCACCACCTGATCAAAGCACCGTGATGTCCCTACATTGATGGATTAAAGGCCAGAAGTCCATGTGACCGCCATCATCAAGTCCTTCCATGTGAACCCTGAATACAACGAGGACTGATTGAGGTCATTGATGTGAGGTAGAATGCCTAGAGGGGACTGGGTGGTCTCGTGGCCTGGAACCCTTGCAGATTTTATTTTTTCTCCAGCCGTCTGAAGTTTTTTTTTGCTTTTTCTGTCCTCCCTGGACCTTACTTTTATTCTATGTTAATTAGTGTTCTCTTATTTTAGTTATTTTGTCTTTTTTTCTCATTCTTCATCATGTAAAGCACTTTGAGCTTCCATTATTTGTATGAAAATGTGCTCTAGAAATAAATGTTGTTGTAAAATAAACTTAACAACATCAGTCTGTTTAAACTGCCATGTTCAATGGACCCTCGCTTTATTTGTCTTTCAGCGTCAGAACATTCCAGAGTGGGACAGACTCTAATTTTCAAACCATCCAGCCAAGGATAAAGGAATAAAAAAAAAAAGAGCAGGTGAAATGTCTCAGTACCTGTAGGGATTCCTGAAATGATCTTGATTGAGAAAATCTTGATAACCCCGGGATGCTTCATCAAGCCCATTATCTCACGTAAGTTGAAAACAGATCGGCCCCCTGGGAAATGTAAGGAAGGACTCAAGTCAGTTTAGCTCACATAGCGAATTACTGGAAAATTCGAATGATACTAATACAGTCTCTGCGTTCAGTAACACTGCTGACAACGGGGGACACAAAGGAGGTCCTTTGTGTTTATGGGATTACCTCACAGTGCAGACTACCCAGTCAACCAGAACGCACGAGTGTAACTTTAACTAGCAGCCTAAGACTATACCTTAGTCGTGCAGTTAGAACATTTCAAAATAAGAGTTTATTCACAGAACATTTCAAAATAAAAGACATGTCACGTAAAACATCACAAATGATCCCACCACATTTTTAGACATAAAATAATACAACACTTCATAAGCAAAATAGAGCTTTAAAATGCTATAGCAACAGTTCTGGATATGAAAATACATTTTATGATCCAAATATTGCTTGGTAAAAAAAATAAATGAGAGATAGATGTAAAATACTGTGGTGGGCTGGCGCCCTGCCCGGGGTTTGTTTCCAGCCTTGTGCCCTGTGTTGGCTGGGATTGGCTCCAGCAGACCTCTGTGACCCTGTAGTTAGGATATAGTGGGTTGGATAATGGATGGATGGATGGATGGATGGATGGAAAATAAGGCGTCACGGTGGTGCAGTGGTAGCGCTGCTGCCTCACAGTAAGGAGACCTCGGTTCGCTTCCCGGGTCCTCCCTGCGTGGAGTTTGCTTGCTGTCTGCCTGGGTTTCCTCTCACAGTCCAAAGACATGCAAGTTAGGTGCATTGGCGATCTAGAATTGTGCTTGGTGTGTGTCCAGTGGGCTGGCCCGGGATTTATTCCTCCCTTGCGCCCTGTGTTGGCTGGGATTGGCTCCAGCAGACCCCCGTGACCCTGTGTTAGGATAAAGCGGGTTGGAAAATGATTGACTGACTAGGTGTAAAATAGCATGATAAGCCTGATAAGTAAAACACCATCTTGCAAACAAGCAGCAAATTCAAGAAACAATAAAATTAATAATCAATGCTATGTCCTTAAAACCATAACATATAAAAAGAGAATAATACTATTATAGTGTGCATATTTAATAATATCTGCGGTGGGTTGGCATCCTGCCCGGGATTGGTTCCTGCCTTGTGCCCTGTGTTGGCTGGGATTGGCTCCAGCAGACCCCCGTGACCCTGTGTTCGGATTCAGCGATTTGGAAAATGGATGGATGGATATTTAATAATATAACAGTATCCTGCAGGGGGTGCTAGCTCCCTTGTTGGAATGAGTTCTTTTGTAATTGCGGCATGTTACATAAACCGAAATTATATAGATATAATAAGGCAATACCCTTCCATTAGTGATACGGTGGTAAGAAATCACATAGGAGAAATAACTTAGCTTTCTTTAATGACGGATTACACTGCATAACAGACGAAGGGAGCCATGACAAGAATCCAGTTTGGGAGTGCAGAGTCTGCCATTTTTGTCACTGCGTTGGAAGGATTTTCAGTATTGGATGACGTTATCTCCCATCCGTCCGTTGGCTTCAAAGGTGTGCCAGGCAATGTGCCAAGGCTTTATACTCTTTCTCCATGTGCAGGCCCCCACTTAGATGAATCACACTGTTCCCAACAAGGCAAAGAGGATACAGTTTCATGCTGACTCTGACACACAGAAATAGTACAATGCCCACTTCGCAGTTGTCCCTGTCTTGTCTTCTAATGCTTGCCTAGCAGTTTTAAATGATGAGCCCCAGTGCTAAATCTGGCCTTCTGTTAGCTGTGCATGTAAGTAGATTTATAAAATATTGGTACAGAGCACAGTGATATATTAAACATATACTTATTACAATAGCTGACAAAGTAAGACACAAAAGTGGTCCTTTGCATTTATTGGAATGCTTCAAATTAGACAGCCACACACACTCACATGTAGCACTTCAAAATTAAAGTTTCCTTGTGTATGTTATGACCCTGAGTTCTGAAGCATAAAAAGTCACAAAGTAGCTGAAAAATGCCCACTAGAGGAGGAAACTGTCAACCCTGGCTAATCACAAAAATATACATAAATATAAATATAAATAAATAGTTATAAATATAAATAAAAAGATTTACAGTGCCCTCCAAAATGTTTGGCACAAAGACACGTTTCCTTTTGATTTAGCCCACTGCTCCACAGTTTAAAATTACAAATCAAATAATTAAGACGAGGTTAAAGTGCACATTGCAGACTTTCATTTAGGGGGATTTGCAGACATTTCGGTCATAAAACACTTTTTGTCCTTGGTCCCCACCATTTCAGGGCACCGTAATGTGTGTGACACGGCAATGGCAGGTCTATTAAAGCCATCATATTTATCCCTTGAATGGAACGACTGCTTCAAGTCTGCGATTCATAGACATCAGCAGATGCTGAGGATCTTCTCTGGTGATGCTCTGCCAAGCCTCTAATGCAGCCATCTTTAGCTCCTGCTTGTTACAGGGGCTTGTCCACTTAAGTTTTCTCTTCAGCATATGGGAGGCCTGCTTAGTCGGGTTCAAATCAGGTGGCTGGCTTGGCCATTCAAGAATTTTCCATTTTTTACCTTTGATACTCTTGTGTTGTCTCAGCAGTGTGTTTGGACCATCATCTTGTTGTCGGATGAAGTGCTGTCCAGTGAGTTTGAAGGCATTTACTGGAACTTGAGCACATCAGATGTTTCTATATACCTTTTGAACTCATTGTGCGACTTCTGTCATCATTGCCATCAACAATGAAGAGAAGTGTGCCAGCATCTGTGGGCAGCCACATATGCCCAAGAGATAACACCCCCCACTACCATGTTTAACAGATGAGGTCATCTTCTTTGGATCTTGGCCAGTTCCTTGTTGTCTCCGTACTTTGCTCCTGACATCACTTTGAAGTCCTTTTCCACAAACTGTGATCTGGCCATCCTGTTTTGGTGGCTAACTAGTGGTTTGCATCTTGCAGTGTGGCCTCTGTGTTTCCGTTCTTGAAGTCTTTTGTTGATAGACATCTCTGAGACACAACTCCATGGTTTAAAATTACAAATCAAATAATTAAGATGAGATTGAAGTGCATATTGCAGACACATCTACCACCTGAAGTCTGTGTCTCGTCTGCCAGAAACGCGTTTGGGGCTTTTTCTTGACCATAGTGAGTATTATTCTGTCATCAGCAGTGGAGGTCTTCCTTGGCCCACCAGTCTGTTTGGTTCCTAAGCTCACTGGTGTGCTCTTTCTTCTTCATGACACTCCAGACAGTTGATTTAGGTCATCTTAAGGCTTTACCGATGTTTCTAATGGATTTATTCTTGTTATATGTTAGATAGATAGATAGACAGATAGGTAGATAGATATTAAAGGCACTATATAATAGATAGATAGACAGATAGATAGATAATGAAAGAAACTATGAGATAGATAGATAGATAGATAGATAGATAGATAGATAGATAGATAGATAGATAGATAGATATGAAAGGCACTATACAGGTGCTGGTCATAAAATTAGAATATCATGACAAAGTTGATTTATTTCAGTAATTCCATTCAAAAAGTGAAACTTGTATATTAGATCCATTCATTACGCACAGACTGATGTATTTCAAATGTCTATTTCTTTTAATTTTGATGATTATAACTGACAACTAATGAAAGTCCCAAATTCAGTATCAAATTAGAATATTGTGAAAAGGTTCAATATTGAAGACACCTGGTGCCACACTCTAATCAGCTAACTAACTCAAAACACCTGCAAAAGCCTCTAAATGGTCTCTCAGTCTAGTCCTGTAGGCTACACAATCATGGGGAAGACTGCTGACTTGACAGTTGCCCAAAAGACGACCATTGACACCTTGCACAAGGAGGGCAAGACACAAAAGGTCATTGCTAAAGAGGCTGGCTGTTCACAGAGCTCTGTGTCCAAGCACATTAATAGAGAGGCAAAGGGAAGGACAAGATGTGGTAGAAAAAAGTGTACAAGCAATAGGGATAACCGCACCCTGGTGAGGATTGTGAAACAAAACCCATTCAAAACTGTGGGGGAGATTCACAAAGAGTGGACTGCAGCTGGAGTCAGTGCTTCAAGAACCACCAGGCACAGACATATGCAAGACATGGGTTTCAGCTGTCGCATTCCTTGTGTCAAGCCACTCTTGAACAAGAGACAGCGTCAGAAGTGTCTCACCTGGGCTAAAGACAAAAAGGACTGGACTGCTGCTGAGTGGTCCAAAGTTATGTTCTCTGAATTAAGTAAATTTTGCATTTCCTTTAGAAATCAAGGTCCCAAAGTCTGGAGGAAGAGAGGAGAGGCACAGAATCCACGTTGCTTGAGGTCCAGTGTAAAGTTTCCACAGTCAGTGATGGTTTGGGGTGCCATGTCATCTGCTGGTGTTGGTCCATTGTGTTTTCTGAGGTCCAAGGTCAACGCAGCCGTCTACCAGGAAGTTTTAGAGCACTTCATGCTTCCTGCTGCTGATGAACTTTATGGAGATGCAGATTTCATTTTCCAACAGGACCTGGCACCTGCACAAAGTGCCAAAGCTACCAGTACCTGGTTTAAGGACCATGGCATCCCTGTTCTTGATTGCCCAGCAAACTCGCCTGACCTTAGGGTATTGTGAAGAGGAAGATGCAATACGCCAGATCCAACAATTCAGAAGAGCTGAAGGCCACTATCAGAGCAACATGGGCTCTCATGACACCTGAGCAGTGCCACAGACTGATTGACTCCATGCCACGCCGCATAGCTGCAGTAATCCAGGCCAAAGGAGCCCCAACTAAATATTGAGTGCTGTACATGCTCATACTTTTCATGTTCATACCTTTCAGTTGGCCAACATTTCTAAAAAATCCTTTTTTTGCATTGGTCTTAATTGATATTCTAATTTTCCGAGATACTGAATTTGGGTCTTTCATTAGTTGTCAGTTATAATCATCAAAATTAAAAGAAATAAACATTTGAAATACTTCAGTCTGTGTGTAATGAATGAATCTGAAATACAAGTTTCACTTTTTGAATGGAATTACTGAAATAAATCAACTTTGTCATGATATTCTAATTTTATGACCAGCACCTGTATAATAGATAGATAGATAGATAGATAGATAGATAGATAGATAGATAGATAAGGCACAAAACAATAGATTGAAAGATCAAAAACAAAGACTAATGCACATAATGAACAAAAGCAACATTAACATAATTAAATTGCACAAAAATGAATACAAAATGACAGGAAACAGGGCTCTGAACCCCAGCCAGGCTAAACCATGGCCCCCAGGTCTTATAACACATGTACACGACACTTACTGTCCGGAGAGCTTTCCTCAGGATTCTGCCTCTTGGTGTGCTTTGGAATTAATTTCATTACCAGAAGGGCGTTGAAAAGACTCCCCGCTGCGGCTGCAAAGGCAGCAAATGACTCCCTGGAAAAAAAAAAGAGAAGAACATATAAAGCAAAGGGAACATTTTCAAATCAAGTTCGGGGTCATGCCAAATTTCCCCTGGGGGACAAATAAAGTTCTATCTATTTGTCTATGGGGAGGTGAGATTATCATGAAGAATGCAGTGGCCGGCCATGGACAGGACGCCAGTCTATGGCACATACACACACACACTGGGTCAGTTAAGAATTGCCAGGTCACCCAATCTGGGTGTTTTTGGGATGTAGGTTAAAAACTGAAGCACTTGGAAAAATAAAAAAACAAATAAAGAGAAATTGAGAGACATGGAGAAGCCAGACAAACCATGAAGGACAATTTCATTTTTTAGAGTTGCAACTGTATTGCTGCATATTCATATCACATCCCATGCCAAAAATCATAACTTGTTTTAAAAATCAAATTATGATATATGGTCTCACTTACCAAGAACACAAATACTGTTAATGATATTTATATGACAGAACATTTTGTGTATTTAAGTTACTTTGTCTGCTTATTACAATTGTGGAAAACTCTTTTCTTTTTTACAAATTAGAAAATGTACGTATGGTTTAACATTCTGATTAGTTCGAGGATCAGTTAACTGATTTGAAATCTGACACATTTTCAATTACTTATTTGCTTCATCAAACAATCATATGTGACTTTTCTTGTTTTTTAAACACTTTTTCTCGGGGTGAGTGTGATGTGTGATGGAGATTTGCTCAGACCTGCACACTGCTGTTTGTACAGGGCAGGCATTAGTCGCGGGCACACGCACACCAACGCTTCAATCGTTTGTGTGGACTGCTAAAGATCTGTGTACTGACAGGAGTGGCTACTGGATGTAAAAAAGTGGAGAATAGTGTAGATAACATAAAAAATTAGAAAAAAAAAAACTCTGGAGCTAAATCTGAAACAGTAAACTAATCTGGAACGGAAATTGTAAAAGGTAAGGCAGATTGTATATCTGTTGATCTGTCATCTAAATCTGCTTACCAGGGCAGGGTCACAGGGCAGCTGGAGCCTATCCCAACAAGCAATGGGTGCAGGCAGGAAGAACCCCTGGACAGGGCACCAACCCATCATAGGGTGAAAACACACACACACACAGACACAAACACACACACACTCACACATACATCATGGACCAATTCAGAATTACTAATTCACCACAGCGCTTGAAGGTGAGGAGGCTACTTCCCAGTCCTTAACCTTACTTAAAGCCATACAGGGCCAGGGGACTCTGAAGGGTTAAGGTCAGTGACTCCATGGCGAGGTCCAAACCCCAGTGGCAAGCCTGGATGACAGGCCCATACGATTCCATGGCCAGGGCTAAACCCCATTGGTGAATTTAGATGATGAGGGCTGGTAACTCCGTGACCAGCACAATACTGCAAACTCAAAGCCCACAAGACCAAAGGAGATGGTGGAGAGCCAACAAGTTGATAACTCTAAGGACCCTATCCACTATCTGTACCCAGGTATGGCCTACATAATAACAGCACACAAGGCCAAGGGAGAAGCCCCAGGAGCTTAGAGGCAAGAAAGTTACTTCCCAGAACCTAATCCGTCACCACAGGGATGGAAGGTGAGGAGGCTACTTCCCGGTCCTTAACCTTACTTAAAGCCATACAGGGCCAGGGGAATCTGAAGGATTAAGGTCAGTGAATCCATGGCGAGGTCCAAACCCCAGTGGCAAGCCTGGATGACAAGGCCCATACGATTCCATGGCCAGGGCTAAACCCCATTGGCAAGTTTAGATGGCGAGGGCTGGTGACTCCGTGACCAGCACAATACTGCAAACTCAAAACCCATAAGACCAAAGGAGATGGTGGAGAGCCAACAAGTTGATAACTCTAAGGACCCTATCCACTATCTGTACCCAGGTATGGCCTACATAATAACAGCACACAAGGCCAAGGGAGAAACCCCAGGAACTTAGACGCAAGGAAGTTACTTCCCAGAACCTAATCCTAACTCAAAGCCTACAGGGTCAGTTAAGCTCTAAGGATGAGGATCAAACATCATGTCCCCAATGGGCCTAACCCAACTCCAAAACCCACAAGGGAACAGGGGAGGCTAGAGAAAGTCAGCAAACAAGCCGTTAACTCTAAGGTCACTTTCCACCTTCTGTAACCAGATATGGCCCATTCAATAATACCAAAAACACCTGCTGGGATAAGGGCTGATGGCGCCAAGTTTGGATGGACGGTGCCTTCTCCCTTCCCAGGGAATCTCCAGTGCGTTCCAGAGTGACTTTGGGAACAGAGTTTACCTCACAAAAAACCTGACCTGCATTGTCTTTGAACTGTGGGAGGAAACTGGAGCAGACCAATGTGCAAACTCCACGCAGGTACCGCTCTAAACTTCATGGCAACAGAGCTAACACTGGGCACCGTTGAAGGTTAGCATGGTTACATTAGCATAATGCATACTGTATGTGGTGTTGGGGGGGCTGGGCAGCCTTTGAACTCTACCCACCTGGACCGGATTGAGGCGATTTGTACTTACAGCCGAAGGCTACTGGAAAACAATAGGGTAATGATGTACTGGAATTGACCAAAAACAGCTGCAGTAAAACATCCTCCTCCTTATGAATTTCCTCATGAGATTAATAAAGTGTATCTAATCTAATCTTATTATTATTTTACAAGGTCTTATGTGTTTTCTAACACTTGAAAAGCCCTTTAAAGTTTGTTTTGATCCACATGGTTAATTCTTATGTATTGAACCCACACACAGGGCTGTCTTGATGTATGCGCACAATGGGCACTGGCCGAGGACCCCAGGAGCATAAGGGCCCATGATGTCTCTGATGCCTAAGTACAGTTGTGCTTGAAAGTTTGTGAACCCTTTAGAATTTTCTATATTTCTGCATAAATTATAACCTAAAACATCATCAGATTTTCACTCAAGTCCTTAAAGTAGATAAAGAGAAACCAGTTAAACAAATGAGACAAAAATATTATACTTGGTCATTTATTTATTAAGGAAAATGATTGAATATTACATATTTGTGAGTGGGAAAAGTATGTGAACCTTTGCCTTCAGTATCTGGTGTGACCCCCCAATAACTGCAACTAAACGTTTCCGGTAACTTTTGATCATTCCTGCACACCGACTTGGAGGAATTTTAGCCCATTCCTCCGTACAGAACAGCTTCAACTCTGGGATGTTGGTGGGTTTCCTCACATTAACTGCTCGCTTCAGGTCCTTCCACAACATTTCGATTGGATTAAAGTCAGGACTTTGACTTGGCCATTCCAAAACATTCACTTTATTCTTCTTTAGCCATTCTTTGGTAGAACGACTTGTGTGCTTAGGGTCATTGTCTTGCTGCATGACCCACCTTCTCTTGAGATTCGGTTCATGGACAGATGTCCTGACATTTTCCTTTAGAATTCTCTGATATAATTCAGAATTCATTGTTCCATCAATGAAGGCAAGCCGTCCTGGCCCAGATGCAGCACAACAGGCCCAAAAACCATGATACTACCACCACCATGTTTCACAGATGGGATAAGGTTCTGATGCTGGAATGCAGTGTTTTCCTTTCTCCAAACATAACGCTTTTCATTTAAACCAAAAAGTTCTATTTTGGTCTCATCCGTCCACAAAACATTCTTCCAATAGCCTTCTGGGTTGTCCACGTGATCTTTAGCAAACTGCAGACGAGCAGCAATGTTTTTTTTGGAGAGCAGTGGCTTTCTCCTTGCAACCCTGCCATGCACACCATTGTTGTTCAGTGTTCTCCTGATGGTGGACTCATGAACATGAACATCAGTCAATGTGAGAGAGGCCTTCAGTTGCTTACAAGTTACCCTGGGGTCCTTTGTGACCTCGCTGACTATTACACGCCTTGCTCTTGGAGTGATCTTTGTTGGTCGACCACTCCTGGGGAGGGTAACAATGGTCTTGAATTTCCTGCATTTGTACACAATCTGTCTGACTGTGGATTGGTGGATTCCAAACTCTTTAGAGATGGTTTTGTAACCTTTTCCAGCCTGATGAGCATCAACAACTCTTTTTGTGAGGTCCTCAGAAATCTCCTTTGTTCGTGCCGTGATACACTTCCACAAACATGTGCTGTGAAGAGCAGACTTTGATAGATCCCTGTTCTTTAAATAACACAGGGTGCCCACTCACACCTGATTGGCATCCCATTGACTGAAAACACCGGACTCGAATTTCACCTTCAAACTAACTGATCATCCGTGAGGTTCACATACTTTTGCCACTCACAAATATGTAATATTCGATCATTTTCCTCAATAAATAAATGACCAAGTATAATATTTTTGTCTCATTTATTTAACTGGTTTCTCTTTATCTACTTTTAGGACTTGAGTGAAAATCTGATGATGTTTTAGGTCATATTTATGCAGAAATATAGAAAATTCTAAAGGGTTCACAAACTTTCAAGCACAACTGTATGTTTCTGGTTTGCTAACATAACAGGGGCCACAGTGCACTACTTTCCCCCCGGGAGCCTATGATACTGTTAAGACGACCCTGCCTGTACGACCTTCCTTACATCAGTGTTTCTCAGCCTTTATGGTCCTGCAGCCCACTTTTGCCCTTTGACATTCATTGA
Organism: Polypterus bichir lapradei; assembly: GCA_026402145.1. Lineage (NCBI taxonomy): Eukaryota > Metazoa > Chordata > Cladistia > Polypteriformes > Polypteridae > Polypterus > Polypterus bichir. Next base: position 17,018,419 of record JANRMT010062810.1, on the reverse strand, counting down.
TGACCTGCTAATAGCAATTGCATGCCTCCCCCTTGGTGAAAAGAATGATTGGAGTCCCCCTCGGTGAAATGAGCACACTTAGAAACAGGGAAACATATAGGTCAGTGCTGCTGTACACTTTGGCGACCCACTCGTAACTCAGTCACAAACCAACGACAGCAACCCGCGACCCATTGGCGGCACCATCCAATGGTTGACGAACACTGTCATACGCGGACCTGGCATGCGGCTGTTGAGATGTGAAGACTGGCTTGTGTTACTCCATATCGGTGATTGAAGTGTGCATACTGGTGACCCCCATCAGACCCACAGAGCCCCAATTCCAGTCCCAAATGGAGCCATGCTACGTTATAGAAGGGTGTGAAAGTACAGCAGGAAGTGCTACTGTTTCACAGATCCTCCTTAAAAGTTTTGCATTTTGTGGCCTCCACCACTGTGTACTTTATTAATGCAAACTGAAAAAAAGACATTATATATAATTTTTACAAACTTGAATTAAGATTTGTGGAGTCTACACATCACCTCCATTTCTGTGTGGAATTTCTGCAGAGTATTCAAGAGGCACCCAGTAAAACTATGATATCCTTCACTGGGAAAATGATTACAGAATGGAGAAACGTTCTTAATTCAAGATTGTGGAACTGATATACGGTGCCCTCCGTAATGATTGGGACAAAGACACGTATTTCTTGATTTCCCCCTCTGTTTCCCACAGTTTAAAATTACAAATCAAACCATTCAGACATGATTAAAGTGCACATTGCAGACTTTTAGTTAAGGGAATTTGCACATATCTTATTCACACCACAGAGAAATGGTAACACTTCTTAAATTTTTGAGGGCACTGTAGAATGACTATTTTAATTAAGTTTCCATTAAAACAATTCAGATTGGTGTACAAACTGTAGTCCTGCATACAATAAGGAGTCCCACTCTGGTTTTAATGGCAGCAAACACAGCCAGGTTAAGACAGAGGGACATCCCACCAATGTTTCATTTGGTTAATTCTATTATCTGCCGGAAGGGAAACATGCCATATTTACTGGAATGGCACATTCCGATTGTAGAGCTTCATTTACATTTATAAAAACTTAAGATGACACGTGAAAGATTTGTGGTTCTGCATTCAGCTGGCATAAACCTCTTACTTCAGATGTTATTTTAATGTAGGATGGGTCTCATCTGACTGAGTTGGAAAAGCAGGAGGAGATTCATGTGAATGAGCTATTGTGAACAAGTAAGCACAGTACAATTAAAAGTAAAAATACAATGAAATACAGGGTGAAATAATCCATGTTAATGCCAAGGGAAATAAGTTACATCATCTTGGCTGATTCAGCAACAGAAATGATTCCCTCTCTGCGGACATCTTAATGATGAATCATTCTGACTGCTGGTGACTTCAAACAAGAAAACAGTCTACATTAAACTTGATGTTCTTTTGGAGGAATTAAGTGGATTGGACTGGCAAGCTTTGCTGGGCTGAATGGCTTGTTCTTGTCTAAATCTTTCTACTGTTCTAATATACTTCTATCGGCATATTCAACACTACAAGCTCTATTCAAAAGTTCTTCTTTTTTCGGCTGCTCCCGTTAGGGGTTGCCACAGCGGATCATCTTCTTCCATATCTTTCTGTCCTCGTCATCTTGCTCTGTCACCCCATCACCTGCATGTCCTCTCTCACCACATCCATAAACCTTCTCTTAGGCCTTCCTCTTTTTCTCTTGCCGGGCAGCTCTATCCTTAGCATTCTTTTCCTAATATATCCAGCATCTCTCCTCTAAAGATGTTTTGAGCATATATATATATAAAATTCTAAGCTTAAAAGTGCAACGATTTTGTGCAATGATTTTATGTGACGTTTTCTGTCACGTTTTGGGCTTATTTTAAAACCTACATATATATGTTTGGTATCATTCTTTTCAGAATTTATCAAATTTTAATGTGATGTTGTTAGATTTTCACATTCTTATTACATTTTTAAATTATAAACTAAAAAATATCAAGATCTCACGTCCCGCGAGACGAGACTTAACCAAGAGTGTCAAGAGATTTAACCACGCCTGTGGCTGGAAATAAAAGACAAAGAGTAGGACAGCAGCTGTACAGTCTTTAAAATGTTCAAAGCTCCACATGAGATGCAGATCACGTGGCACGGTAGCAGCTGCAGCAACCCAGCAGCTGATTGAGTAAAGAGGAGGTAAAAAAAAAACTATTTGTTTCCCATTGTATCACCGTTTAAGTTGGGGGTTTCAGAGAAGTGACCGGGTCTCCTTGGGGTGCATTCAGCCTCCCTTTTCACAACACAAGCAGCAGACTGGTCGCAACTGGGGGGTTGGGTGCCAAAGGCGCCAGAGTGGCTTGTCCTCTTAGTGTACTTATATATTTTCACACACACACATTTATATATACTGTATATATATATAGTCACACTCATGTACATGGGAGAGCTTATACACACACACATATACTGTATATACTATATATATATATATATATTCACACACAAATTTATATATATTGCCCAGAGGGGACTGGGTGCCCAGAGGGGACTGGGCGGTCTCTTGGTCTGGAAACCCTACAGATTTTATTTTTTTTTTCTCCAGCCTCTGGAGTTTTTTTTGTTTTTTCTGTCCACCCTGGCCATCGGACCTTACTTATTCTGTTAATTAATGTTGACTTATGTTTATTTTTTATTGTGTCTTCTATTTTTCTGTTCTTCATTTTGTAAAGCACTTTGAGCTACATTTTTTTGTATGAAAATGTGCTATATAAATAAATGTTGTTGTTGTTGTTTTATATATATATATATATATATATATATATA
>JANRMT010062810.1:17002689-17015492 GCA_026402145.1 Polypterus bichir lapradei | reverse complement strand
ACGTCTGTTGAGGGTTGCTTGTCCATTGCCGAGGCAACTGCAGATTCGCAGTGCCACAGAAACAACTACAAGCTGACTGCTGCCACGCACAAAGCCCAGTCGCCTGGTGGCTAATGCAGGGTACCCTATAACTTGGCCACTGACCTGGCCCTGTCCCTGCCTGTTTATTGTGTCTGTGTAAAGTTGAATGGTAGATCCTGCTACAGTAAACGACCTTGCTGTTCCTATTTCAAGTTGAATGAAGCTGGTTTTTATAAAGTACTGAGGCTCAGCCTCGTCTTTGGGGTGCAAGACACCGACTCATGTATCACAATATGTATACAGTCACACACGTGTACATGGGAAGCTTAAAGGCTTTGATAAAGGAAATTGCATGCCGGACCAGGGGATGATGTTGTAGCCTAATGCCTTCCTCTGTCCTCCTGGATTCTTCCCCTTCCTGAGACTTGACCCTGGAAATCGGCCACCTTGTTTCAGTTTCTATTCAGTCTTCTTTTACTGTGTGCTGTTTTTTTTGTCATCCAATTATATTGGGTAACCAAGGTGGTACCCCAACTCTTTATCTTTGTTTGTGTCCTATTTTACAATATATATAAGTAAATGTATATAATATAGCAAATGTATTTTATTTGAGATTCTGTAAACTAAAGTATTATCTAATCTAACCTCACGCATAATTCGGCAATTGAGGATAAAGTGGCTCACTACCAAAACCAAGAAATTCTTCAGTCCGTACCCCAGAGGATGTTGCCAATATTGTGGATTCTATGGAAAGAACTTCCCGTGAGTCATAAGAGGCAGACTGAGATCAGTTTTCATGGCCATGTTAAGATGCACAGGACTTTGCATTGCTGCTGGTTGAGACCATTTTCCACACAGCGTGTAATATTTTCCACATCACTGAATAACTTTCTCTAAAATAACATTCTCCAATAAAAATTCAAATAACCAAATGACTTTTCAAGTGAAATATATATCATTTTAACCAAAATACTTTAAAAAATGAGAGACGTCAGTTTTTTGATTTTTAATACATTTCTGAAAACATGTTTTCACTTTGTTCTTATGGGATACTGGATGTAGATTAATGGTTGTTCCTTTAAGAATGAAATCTACACACAATAAAGTATGCAGGAAGTGAAGGGGTCCAAATACTTTTTGGATCCACTGTAGGTATGTAGATAGATAGAGAGACAGACATGAAAGGCACTATATAATGCAAGTTATTCAGCCAGGACGTGCCAACCATTCTCCTAATTAGGCATCAGGGGAAGAAGTAAATAAGAGCTCAGTGCCATACGCAAAAATATCAGTTCCCATTTAACAACCCTGCACACACACACACACACACACACACACACACACACACACACACGCACACACACACACACACGCACACACACACTCCCTACTACTCAAACAAACACAAACTTCAGTTTATGTTTCAGATAAACTGATAGAACTGTTTGGAAGTCAGGATTTCAAACAGAGCCCAATTCCCAGACCTCCAGCACAGAAGAGGAAATGCCATTCTCTCCTACATCAATCCACCTCCGCAGCCAAACAGAAAGACAGCCGCAGTATTCAATGAGTTATTAAAAAAAAAAAAAAAAGGAGATGGAGTGAGTGGGGTGAGGATGTGCCAGAGCACAATAAAACAAATGGCCGATTCATTCAACAGAGACCCACACCCCGGAGCTACAAGAGCTGGAAGCAGGCAGATGAATCCCTTTCAATAAGACGGACATTAATTCAGAGTGCCATAAGGTGGTGTACCTCCTGATCCCAGAAGGGGCCACCAGACTGGGCATTATAAATGGCACTGCAAACCAAAGGATTGAGAGCTTGGAGATGAGAGGCAGGAAATACAATACAATACAATACAATACAATACAATTTATTTTTGTATAGCCCAAAATCACACAAGAAGTGTCCAATGGGCTTTAACAGGCCCTGCCTCTTGACAGCCCCCCAGCCTTGACTCTCCAAGAAGGCAAGGAAAAACTCCCAAAAAACCCCTAGTAGGGAAAAAATGGAAGAAACCTTGTGAAAGGCAGTTCAGGTAGGTTGGGCGTGCAGTGGGTGTCAAAAAGAAAAGGGGGTCAATACAATACAATACAACACACAGAACAGAACAAATCCTCAATACAATATAATAGTCAAATAAAAATATTACAAGTATGGAGCAGAATTTAACAGGAGATGATATCACATAATATGATTTGGATTTGTTTAGAAATGTCACTTCATTTGAGAATTTGGAGGAGCCAAGTGATTTGTGTCAGATTTGAAACTCTAACTCCCTTGTGGTACAGTTAGGAGACATAAAGCATGGTCAGCATAGTCGACCGAGATTTGTGTGCAGATCCAACATCCAAACAGGCATTACAAAAAGTAAAAAAAGGATCTAATTTATTTAAACAAATTCCTAATCCAAAAACACACTCGCTTCTTTTAGCATTTGTTTTTGGTTTCCAGTCCCCTTCAAGGTATTTACTTCAATTCTGCCTGCTCATCCCACTTCAGCCACACTCTTTTGTGTCTCAGCCCCTCACAGTTCAGAGGAAGCTAAAGGATACTTCCGCAAACATTTTAGCACAGGGTTTTGTATTTTTTCTCACAAAAGATCACATTTACACCAGTAGAAATCTTAAATGTCGGGGATTTCACGTGCCAGGGCTTGATCATCCCGCAAAAAGGCCCCTCCCTCCAAGCCTTGGGATGATAGTCATGATGGAAAGGCGCTATACAGCAAAAGTGACCTTTTCGATCCCAAGCCCTGACTCCCAGTGTATCTTAATTCAAGTGCCGGTGCTCAAATTACTAGAAAAAAAGCTTTGTGCTGACATTCATTACGGAAAGGACAGCATCCTCAAGTCATGAGGCATCTCAACAGTCGCTCATATGAACCAGATGTGTGTTTTGTTGTACAGTGCCTTCAGAACGTATTCAGAACTCTTCACTTTTTTCACATTTTGTTATGTTAGAACAGGCCATTCAGCCCAACAAAGCTCGCCAGTCCTATCCACTTCATTCTTCTAAAATAACATCAAGTCAAGTTTTGAAAGCCCCTAAGGTGCTACTGTCTACCACACTATTTGGTCACTTATTCCAGGTGTCTGTGGTTCTCTGTGTGAAGAAAGGCTTCCTAATATTTGTGTGAAATTTCCCCTTAACAAGTTTCCAACTGTGTCCCCATGTTCTTGATGAACTCATTTTAAAGTCACCGCCTCGATCCACTGGACTAATTCCCTTCATAATTTTAAACACTTCAGTCAGGTCTCCTCTTAATCTTCTTTTCCTTAAACTGTAAAGGCTCAGCTCTTTTAATCTTTCCTTATAACTCATCTCCTGTAGCCCTTGACTCAGCCTAGTCACTCTTCTCTGGACTTTATCTAGCATTGCGATGTCCTTTTTGTAGCCTGGAGACCAAAACTGCACCCAGTACTCCAGATGAGGCCTCACCAGTATGTTGAGCAGAACCTCCTTGGCCTTGTACTCCACACATCAAGGCGCTATATAACCTGACATTCTGTTCTTAATGGCCTCTGAACACTGTCTGACAGATGAGTCCACTATGACTCCTAAGTCCTTCTCATAAGGTGGACTCTCGAATTTCAGACCGCCCATTGTGTATTCAAACCTCACATTTTTACTTCCTATGTGTAATTCTTTACATTTACTGACATTAAATTTCATCTGCCACAAATCTGTCCAAGCCTGTTTGCTGTCCAAGTCCTTCTGTGGACGGATTCCAAATTATCTGCTAATCCACCTATCCTGGTATCATCTGCAAACTTAACCAGCTTGTCATTTATACCCCTATCTAAATCATTTATATATATTAAAAATTAGCAGCGGTCCCAGCACTGACCCCTGTGGAGCACCACTCTTAACATCAGCTAATTCTGACTAATTCTGCTTCCCGTGTCTGATCCAATTCTACCCCCATCCAAATGCCATACCCTGAACTCCCACTTCTTTTAATTTGATGCCCAACCTCACATGTGGCAGCTTATCAAATACTTCCTGAAAGTCAAGATAGAATTATGTTGATAAAACACAACCTCCTTCTTCTGAACCCATGCTGAATGTTCAGTAAAACTACTGCTCTTGCCACTTATTCCATGTGTCTGTGTTTTTTTGTGTAAAGAAAAACTTCCTAATGTTTGTGTGAAATTTACCCTTAACCCTTAATGTTGTAGCACTAATACTCAATACACCAGAATGACAAAATGAAAACAGGATTTTAGGAATTATTGCAAATTTATGAAAAAGAGAAATATGAAACATCCCACTGATGCAAAGATTCAGATGTTTTATTCAGCACTTCGTTGGAGCTCCTTGGTCAGCGATTCCAGTCTGTGGTGTTACTTGGGTCCGATGCAACAAGCTTCACACTCCTGGATCTGGGGATTTTCTGCCATTCTTCTTTGCAGAGCCACTCAAGCTCTGTCAGGTTGGACAGAGACTGTTGATCAATGGCGATCTTCCGGTCTCTCCAGAGATGTTTGATTGGGTTCAAGTCCAGGCTCTCGCTGGGCAACATACCAGGAGCTGTCCCTTTAAGTCATTCCTGTGTTGCCTAGCTTTGTGGTTCGAGTCGCTATCCTGTTCTAAGGTGAACCTTTGGCCCAGTCTGAGAAGCACTATGGGGAAGGTTTGCATTAAGAATATCTCAGTACTTTTGCTTTCTTAGTCTAGTCTCTAAATCCTTGATGCTGCCACCATCATGCTCCACTGTTCGTGAGCTCCAGATGTGACACTTAGAATTGAGGCCAAACAGTATAATCTTAGTTTAATCAGACCAGAGAACCTTGTCTGCCACAGTCTTAAGAGTTCTTAAGTTGCCATTTTGCAAACCCCAAGTCGGCTTTCATGTGTTGTCTGCCAGTGTGGGCTGGGTGGTCGCGTGGCCTTGGAACCCCTGCAGATTTTTGTTTTTTTGTCTCCAGCCCTCTGGAATTTTTACATTTTTTTCTGTCCTCCTGGATCATCAGACCTTACTTTATTTTATTTTTATATTTTTCTTTTTTTCTTTCTTCATCTTGTAAAGCACTTTGAGCTACATCATTTGTATGAAAACGTGCTATAGAAATAAATGTTGTTGTCTGGCCACTCTGTAATAAAGCCCAAGTGAGTGGAGTGTTGCAGTGGTGGTCATCCTTCTGAAAATTTCTCTCATTCCCGACACATCTTCTATGGAGCTCAGGCAGAGTGATCATCAGATTTTCTTGGTCACCTCTCTTACTAAGGCTTTAATCCCCTGATTGCTCAGTCTGGCTGGATGGCCAGCTCTAGGAAGAGTCATGGTTGTTCCAAACTTCGTTCCGTTTAAGAATTATGGAAGTCACTGTGGTCTTCTGAGCTTTCAGTGCTGCAGGGATTTTTCTGTAGCCTTCCTCAGATCAGTGCCTTGAGACAATCCTGTCTCTAAGCTCCTTCAACTTCATTGCTTGCTTTTTGCTCAACTGTGAACCTTCTGTAGACAGCTGCTTGCCTCCAATCCAGTCAACTGAATTGGCCACAGGTGGACTCCTGAGAATGGGATGCACATCAGCAAAATTTCAAGGTGTTACAGCAATGGATCTGATTACCATATATACTTGCATATAAGTCAGGTCTTGAAACCTGAAAAATCGATCATAAAATCAGACCCCGACTTATACGCCCGTGCAAAAATGCGACGCTTAATTTTTATTTTTTTACATCTTCTTTCCTCCTCCAATCTCACACCAGTTTCTCAGATGCTTTGAAATCTGTTGCAACAGCGCAGTTACCAATTTTTTCACTACTTCGATGACGTTTAATTTAAAACCAGCTTCATATTTTCTTCTGATCAAACGCTCCGCCGTAGATAAGGGATGCTCTTACGATAAAGGTGTATGAGGGTGTGAGATACAAAAAACACAAATCAGTGCAAATGTTTCTTCGGAATAGTTTGGATATTACGTGTGGTTACGTAGGCACAACACATAATAAAAAGGCAGTGTGCTCCGTGGTTACTATCTCAGGTGGGTCTTAGCAAATCATAATCTCTTGGACCAATAGCGTTTTCCGCATTTGACTTATGCGACCGACATTATAAAATACCAGAAATTATATGGTAAAATCAAGTCCCTACTTATCTGTGGGAGACCTTATCCACGAGTATTGACGGTAGTTGTGTTAAAGGGATATTTCAAATTTTAATAAATTTGCAAACAAAAAACTCCTACAAATATGAGGTCTGACAATTAAGTTCACGAACTTGCCACAGTGCGCTTACGTTGCCAGCACTGTACAAACAGCTCGGTATGGTTTCATAACTTTAGTACAGTAATCCCTCGCTATATCGCACTTCGACTTTCGCGGCTTCACTCTATCACAGATTTTAAATGTAAGCATATCTAAATATATATCACGGATTTTTCGCTGGTTCGTGGATTTCTGCGGACAATGGGTCTTTTAATTTATGGTACATGCTTCCTCAGTTTGTTTGCCCAGTTGATTTCATACAAGGGACGCTATTGGCGGATGGCTTAGAAGCTACCTAATCAGAGCATGTATTACATATTAACTAAAACTCCTCAATGCTATAAGATATGCTTCCCGCGCGGTGCTTGATTGTTTGCTTGTCTCTGCTTCTCTCTCACCCTCTCTGACATTCTCTGCGCCTGACGGAGGGGGTGTAAGCAGAGGTGCTGTTTGCACAGAAGCTGTTTGCCTAGTGGATACGGACGCACCTCTAAGAAATGCTGCTTTATCGCGGTGCTTCCAAAAGCACACGTATTGATTTTTTGATTGTTTGCTTTAATCTCGCTCTCTCTCTCTCTCTCTGACGTTCTCTGCGCCTGACAGAGGAGATATGAGCAGAGGGGCTGTTTGCACAGAGGCTGTTTGCTTAGAAGATACTGACACTCCTCAAAAAAATGCCGCTTTATCACGGTGCTTTGGAATACTTAAAAGCACACGTATTGATTTTTTGATTGTTTGCTTTTCTTTGCAAGCGCTCTCTCTCTCTCTGAAATTCTCTGCTCCTGAAGAGAAGATATATTTGCATTCTTTTAATTTTGAGAAAGAACTGTCATCTCTGTCTTGTCATGGAGCACAGTTTAAACTTTTGACTAAAGGGTGTTATTTCATGTCTAGAGGGCTCTAATAACGTTAACAGTGTGGGAGAGTTTATAAGGGCTTAAAATATATGAAAATAACCATACAAACATATGGTTTCTACTTCGCGGATTTTCATCTATCGCGGGGGGTTCTGGAATGCAACCCCCGCGATCGAGGAGGGATTACCGTATATCTGTGTCTCACAGCTGTGTTTGTGCCGACGTGTGGCGGTGTCTTGCTGAGAGGCGTTCATTATTGCTGTTGCGTGTTCTTGTGTGTGCCGTTGCAAGAATGTCGGAACTTGCATTACAGCAACGAACAAACATTCAATTTCTTGTTAAACTTGGCAAGAGTGGAAGTGAAATCAGGGACATGTTAGTCCAAGTTTATGGGAATAATGCCATGAAGAAATCAGCAGTGTACAAATGGATTAAACGTTTTTCTGAGGGGAGAGAAAGCATCACTGATGAAGACAGGTCACGGCGGCCGCTAACAAGCAGAACTGACAAAAATTTGTCGAATTGTGCATTAAGATCGTCGGCTGACTGTGAGAAGCATAGCAGACCAAGTAAGCATCAATAGAGAAACAGTTAAGATTTCCCTAACTGAAAATCTTGGCATGAGAAAGGTGTGTGCAAAAATGGTCAAAATGGAGCTCATCAATAAACAAAAGCAAAGGAGAGTCGAAGTTTGCCAGAACCTTTTGGAGAGGCAAGACAACATTTTGGGCCGTGTTATCACTGGTCATGAAACATGGGTGTACCAATACGACCCTGAAGCAAAGTGCAGAGTGGAAGTCAGCCAATTCTCCACGACCAAAAAAAGTTCCGCCAGTTCAAATCAAGAGACAAAACGATGTTACTAACCTTTTTTGATATCAGTCGGATTATTCATTATGAGTTTGTGCCAACTGGACAAACAGTTGACCAAGTTTACCATTTGGAGGTGCTCAAAAGGCTGCGTGAAAAAGTTAGACGGAAGCGACCTGAACTTTTCACCAACAACTCATGGCTCTTGCATCACAACAATGCACCAGCTCACACAGCACTGTCTGTGAGGGAGTTGTTAGCCAGTAAACAGATAACTGCATTGAAACAGCTCTCCCTACCCACCTGATCTGGCCCCCAATGACTCTTTTCTTTACCTGAAGATTAAGGAAATATAGAAAGGAAGACATTTTGATGACATTCAGGACACCAAGCGTAACACGACGACAGCTCTGATAGCCATTCCAGAGTTCCAAAATGGCTTTGAAGGGTGGAGTGGGCGCTGGCGTCGGTACATAGCTTTCCAAGGGGAGTACTTTGATGGTGACCGTAGTGATATTCAGCAATGAGGTATGTGGCATGAACTTAATTGTCAGACCTCGTATGTTTTGACTTTGTGATTCTGGGGTATTCAGTGTTGTTTGAGGAGTGAAAATAAGTAATTTCAACGATTTTAGCATAAAGCTGCAACATAACAAATTCTGAAAAACTGAAGTGGTCTGAATACCTTCTGAGGGCACTTTATATATGTGATGTTGTATTTAAAGTCTGTAATTACATTCATTATCAAACCCGCTATATCCCAACTACATGGTCACGGGGGTCCACTGGAGCCAATCCCAGCCAACAAAGAGCGCATAGCAGGAAACAAACCCTGGGCAGGGTGCCAGCACACCACAGGGCACACACACACATTAGGGACAATTTAGGATCACCAATGCACCTAACCTGCATGTCTTTGGACTGTGGGAGGAAACCCACGCAGACAACATGCAAATTCCACACAGGGAGGACCCGGGAAGCGAACCCGGGTCTCCTAACTGTGAGGCAGCAGCGCTACCCACTGTGCCACCGTGCCACCCAATTGTATTCATTACTTGCTATTAATTCTTATACAGTCACTAGTCTGTTGGAGACATGGAAGTAAGAATCTCACTGTAAAGGACAAGAAGCGTGATATTACTAAACAGAACTGTATGCAGTCCCGCCGCGCTATACGTCCTGCTTCAATGGCGCCTTCACAGCCATGTCACACAGTAGAGAGTCCGTCAGCCATAGAAAACTCATCACTGCGATGAGTTCGCTCACAGCTGTTCGCTCAGAGCATACATCGGCCAGGGACTGATCACTGATACTTGGGATTTTAATTCAGGCAATGACCAGTCCCACTTTCTCTTTGTCCCCTCTCCTCCAGGACAATCTGATCCCAATCACGGATCCGCAGCTGCGGGACCAACCTGATTAGGAGGAGGAGGATTATCAGAGCCTGGTCAGAAGGAGGGAGCCAAGGCGGAATGACTAATGAAGCCACTGCTTGCTTGCTCTGTTTGTGTGTTATAGAGTGGTAGCTCCCGCCTCAATAAAAAATGTGTGCAGTTCCTGTTTGAGGTTGTTAATAAAGCTGATGGCTCTGAAGATTGTGACTCAGCCTCGTGTTTTTGGGGTGTAAGACAGTGACTCACACGTCACAATAACAATGACCACCTCAATCATCTCTGCGGTGTTGAATGTTAACTCTTCTTCTTCTACTTCTACATCCTCACATCTCCATGTATCTCACCAGCTCCTATACTTCTGCCGAGTGAGGCCCTGGTTTCAATCCAGACCTACCATATTTAGTGCATTATGTGCCCACCCATTCTCAAATATTTAAAGAAGATCTTTGTTCACCTGTGATGGACTGGCACCCTCTTGTTTCTTGCCCTGCATCCAATGATTGCAGAGATAGGCTTCAGCTGCCTTGCGATCCTCTCCTGAACAAGCACTTTAAGAAGATGGATGGATGGATCTTAGTCCATACTGACTTATACATGACCAATTTTTGGAAGATGATAGGTGTCTGCTTTTGCAACTGAATTCATGCCACAGTCTCACCCGTACTCTACCTACAAGTACCTGGGGGGGTTCAATTAACCTCTTTCACAATGCTAAAATGCTAAAAGCGTTAGTCCCGAGTGTCACTTGAGCAGCGGTATAGACGCGTCTCATGTAAGACCCGAGGATTACTCGGGCTGAAAAAGTGTCAACAACGTTAGTGGCGAGCGTTATTCGGGCAACGGTTGCATGTCTTACATAAGGCTAGAATGTTACCTAGGCAACGGTGTAGACACGTCCTCTCCTAGCCTCATAAAGGCACCTCGTGAGAAACGCCTCTCATCAGCAGTGACGACGGCGTGAATCGGTCTTCAGACAGTGAAATCGAAACAGTCAGTGAAACCGAAAGAGATTCTGGGTAACTTGCACATTTGCGATAATAAATTATTATTATTATTCATCAGCATTATTATTTGTATCATTATTATACTTTCTATAGTTCTGACTTTGTCCTTTTAATATTTTCAATGTTTTACAATAAAAAGATAAGATTTAATAAAAATGTCACTTTTCAAGCCAAAAATGCAATGCTTTTTACATGTTTTTTTGAGAAAAAATAGAACGCTAAGGCAGTTAAACAACAAACCAGACTGGTCTGACAATACAGTGGTTCTGGACAAGAAGCTCCAGAGCAGACTGGATTTCCTAAAGAGACCTCAGGTTTTTTGATGTGTGCAATGAGCTGCTGGAAATGTTCTACCAGTTCAAAGTAGCCAGTGTGGTGTTCTGTGCTGAAATCTCCTGGGGAAACAACCTGAGCACAAAAGAAGCAGAACGCAGGAACAACCTGATCAGGAAAGCAGACCCTGGACACACTGGAAACTGTTGTGGGAAAGAGAATGATGGTAAAACTGGATGCCACCATGAAGAGTCCCAGCCAGGAGGTGCTCTCTTGAAGCACTTTTAGCCACAGACTCACTCCACCACCGTGTGCTACGAAGCGCCTCTGGGGGTCTTTTCTGCCCTCTGCTATCAGGCAATTCAATGGTTCCACTCTATGTACTTGTTAAGTTTAGTTTTATTTATTTATTTATTTACTGCTGTGGTCCTCAATCACGGTCCTGGAGAGCCACAGTGGCTATGGGTTTTCATTCCAGCCAGTGTCCTAATTAGAACTCAGTCATTGAATCAAGCATTTTAAGACGGAGAAGCTTCTATCTGTGGCACCCCTGCAAGAGAACCACCTCTTTCAACCTTCACAAACATATGCAGTTTTTAATATCTGGAAAGAATTTAGAATTAACTTGCTTAGAGATCTTTATATAGACAACGTTTTTGCATCCTATGAACAATTACATTCCAAATTTAACATTCCAGCTACACATTTCTTTCACTATCTTCAAATCAGGAACTTTGTTAAACAGAACCTTCCAGATTTTCCTCATCTTGCACCCTCATCCATGCTGGAAAAAATATTGCTCAATCTCAAGGACTTAGACTCCATCTCTACAATATATAAAATCATTTTACAATCCCTCCCTTTCAAAGATCCAAGAAGACACTGGGAAAAAGATCTTTCAATTAATATATCAGAAAAGGAGTGGAAAGTAGCAATGCAGAGAATTCACTCGAGCTCCATATGCGCAAAGCATACAATTATACAACTCAAAATTATATATCGAGCACATCTGTCTCGACTAAAACTCTCCAAAATGTTTCCAGGGCATGATCCAACCTGCGAACGTTGCAACCAAGTCCCAGCCTCACTAGGTCACATGTTCTGGGCCTGCAGCAAACTAACATTATTCTGGACAAAAATTTTTAATTACCTTTCAGACAGCCTTGGACTCACAATCCCTCCTAACCCATTAACAGCTGTGTTTGGGGTTCTTCCAGAGGGGCTTAACTCTTTGAGGGCTGAATTTTCTTTCCAAAAAATAATTTCTGAAAAGCAATGGTTTCACACAGAAATCAACATATAACGTCTGTTACTGCATGCTGCGGCTGCCAGTTTGCCAAGAATGTGCGTTAGGCTTGCTGCCAGGCTGTCTTCGTGTGGTTACTGTCACAGTTTATTGCAGTCTGGTTTCTACCTCTTATCATTGTTAAGTGGCAGTCCTCACTGGCGAACATTGCCGTAGGCATGTCAGCTACATGAACCTGTTTGGCACCACGAATAGCTGGGGACCAATCAGCTGAAGCTGGAACCTCACATTCGTTTTCGATCACTCGTATCAAAATCGGAGTCCGACAAGTCATAGTCCAATTCAGAGATAATAGGCAAAACGTCATCCACGGAGTACATTGCTTTGCGCATTCGCTTTGCTCTCTCACCAGATATTGGTGCCATTTTTGCATCTTGCTACTCACGCCAAGTGCAAGAAATCTCGGTCAAACCAGTGAAGCTAACTTTCCTTCTAGCAACAAGAGTCCAACTAAAACCTAACGGTTGTTTTTGTCCCAGTTTACAGTTGATTACCATCGTCAACACCTCCTTTTGACAAAAGTCGACATCAGCCCTAAAAGAGTTAAAGTGGAGAAAGACAAACAAACTGTGATTGCATTCACTACACTTTTGGCACGTAGACTTATTCTGCTAAACTGGAAGAACCCAAACTCTCCTCTTTTAAGTCAGTGGGAAACTGATGTGTTATACTATTTGAAATTGGAAAAAATCAAATACTCAGTTAGAGGATCCGTACAGACTTTTTTCAAAACATGGCAGGATCTAATCAGTAATATTTTAAAATAAGTTCATGAAGCATAGAGAATTTATTAATTTAGGTATGTTTAAAAGCTGTAAAATTTTTACGCCGTTTGGCTTGCTCTCTCTCTCAAGGGTGGGGATCGATCTGTTCTTAACTCAATTTTTCTTTTTGTAAAAACTTGATTGCTTTGTATGGATTG
>JANRMT010062810.1:16978933-17001110 GCA_026402145.1 Polypterus bichir lapradei | reverse complement strand
AAATAAATGTTGTTGTTGTTGTTGTTGCTTCCCCGGTCCTCCCTGCGTGGAGTTTGCATGTTCTCCCCGTGTCTTCATGGGTTTCCTCCCACAGTCCGAAGACATGCAGGTTAGGTGCATTGGTGATCCTAAATTGTCCCTAGTGTGTGCTTGGTGTGTGTATGCCCTGCCTGGGGTTTGTTCCTGCCTTGCGCCCTGTGTTGGCTGGGATTGGCTCCAGGAGACCCCTGTGTTAGGATATAGAGGGTTGGATACTGACTGACTGACTGTTTTCTTAATCAGACATTAGTTAATAATGAGAGGCAGATGACCAATAAACCAGCAGCTCTCCAGCTAACGTGCTTACCATGACGCATTTGTGAGAAAAAAATGTTTAGAAATGAATGAGAGGGGAATTGGAAAGACCATTGCGTTTAAATCTATTCTGTCCACAAAACACACGGATAATGTTCTCACGGAAGGAAATTCTACAGTGCAATTTCACAAGCTAAACAGTCCAATACCAAGTTTCATTATCAGCATGGACTGTTTCTAATTAGGAAACGAGTTGGAATAAAAAACCTGAAGCCACTGCGGCCCTTGAGGACTGTGATTGAGGACCCCTGATTTATTTATTCATTTATGTATTTATCGATTAATTATGAGTCTGTATCATTATTTTTATGTTTCTGCTGCTTTATGTATTCGAATTCCCCCATGACATTTAAAAAGTTTACCTAATCTAATCTAATTTAATCCATCTACAGTGGTAGCACTGCTGCCTCGCAGTAAGGAGACCTGGGTTCACTTCTTGGGTCCTCCCTGCATGGAGTTTGCATGTTCTCCCCGTGTCCGCGTGGGTTTCCTCTGGATGCTCCGGTTTCCTCCCATAGTCCAAGGACATGCAGTTTGGGTGCATTGGTGATCCTAACCCTAGTGTGTGCTTGGTGTGTGTGTGTGTGTGTGCCCTGCGGTGGGCTGGCCCCCTGCCCGGGGATTTGTTCCTGCCTGGCGCAGGCCCGCACCTAGGAAATTCTGGGCCCCTGGCAGCTGACAGAGTTCGGGCCCCTTTCGTGTTTCAAATATGTGCGTATATTTAAAAATTCCACTTAAAGGACGGGCCCCTTTCTAGCTCAGGCCCCTGACAAGTGTCATGGTTGTCCCCCCCCCTAGGTGCGGGCCTCCCTGGCATCCTGTGCTGGTTGGGATTAGCTCCAGCAGATCCCCATGACCCTTTGTTAAGATATAGCGGGTTGAACGATGACTGACTGACTGAATCCATCTAACCCTTACAAAGTCCTGCAGGCTATGAATTCTTGGCAGACATGTTGATAAACTCCATCAGACATCTGGGACAACTGATTTTCATTCTGTTCACACAAGCCTGCATTTCTTTTATTGTTTTTCAGCCAGAGCAATTTACTGAATAATTGAATAATGAGATAACTGGTGAACAGCGCAGTTGATTGTATATTCATACAATGTGAGCGCACACACAGGTGAGGTGAGCCAGTGTTGAAAACTTAGCCTGAGGTCATTTGATTCAAGCAAGGAGCTCAATCCCTGATCTGCCTCACCGAGTGTTGAAGGATCACTTCAGCTGCCAATATTACAATGATAGAGATATAAGCAAATGACTGGATGCCATCTGAAGCGCGTTGAGTCTATGGTTACTACTCTACTGCAGGATGGCATATAAAATCACACAATTACAGGTTTGGTTCTCTCCAATGACTCACTGCATGACCCTGAGTGAGTCATATCACCTGTCAATCATATAAATACGCAAATAATTTCACATATTGGGCTTGTAGCCACTGTCACTATAAACAGCAAAGGGAATATAAGTTGAAGGTTCAATGCCCCCCCCCACTGCTGCCCTCCTCACCGGCTGGTATTCCAACCATATAGAGGTATGCAACACGAAAAAAAACACATGTGGCTCCCATCATGCGGGGTGGTCATTAGGCTAACCAAAAAAATATTACTGTTCAATCACATGTCAAAAAAATGTTATGTTGTCTCTGGTCAATTTTCAACGAAATGATTTGCAAATCATCACTTTCTGTTTTTATTTACATTTTACACAGCATCCCAAGTTTTATTTTCAAAAACACAGTCCAATTTTTTGACAAATTCTTCATCCGCCTTCGCACCTACATGTGCAATTCAAACCACAGCTTAAAGCACTTGAGCCATCCTGTGATAGCAGTAAATTGGACATCATATTGTCGTCCAACTTTTTTTTTTAACATATCAAATAGGTAGGGCGGCACGGTGGCACAGTGGTAGCGCTGCTGCCTCGCAGTAAGGAGGCCTGGGGTTCACTTCCCGGGTCCTCCCTGCATGGAGTTTGCATGTTCTCCCCGTGTCTGCGTGGATTTCCTCCCACAGTCCAAAAACATGCAGGTTAGGTGCATTGGCGATCCTACAATTGCGCTTGGTGTGTGGGTAGGTGTGCGTGTGCCCTGCGGTGGGCTAAGATTGGCTCCAGCAGACCCCCGTGACCCTGGATATGGCGGGTTGGATAATGACTGACTGATATCAAATAGGTACAGCGCATTTGCTGAGATTGGTATGGACAACCATTAAGAAGAATCTAGATGACATATTAGGACAGCTTAGCTATTAACTAAACAAACTGGCTTGATGGACTGACTGGTTTATGAGGGGGCGTTATGGCTTTGGCATGTATGGCTGCCACAGGTCCTGGCACACGTATCTTATTTGATGATGGAACTGCTGACAGCAGTGGCACAATAAATTCTGAGGTGTATACTGTAGAAACATCAGATCTGCTCAAGTTCCAGTAAATGCGTCGAAACTCATTGGATGGTACTTCACCCTACAACAAGTTAAACATACTGATAAGTGTTTCAAAGCTAAAAAATGGAAATTTCTTGAATGGTCAAACAAGTCACCCGATTGAAATCCAATTGAGCATGCTGTCCATATGCTGAAGAGAAAACTTAGGGGGACAAGCTCCCCAAAAAAGCAGGAGATAAAGATGGCTGCATTAGAGGCTTGGTAGAGCAGCACTAGAGAAGATCCTCAGCACCTGCTGATGCCTATGATTTGCAGACTTCAAGCAGTCATTGCATGCAAGGGATTGTGTGACAAAGGCCTAAATACGATGGCTTTAATTGACCTGCCATTGCGGTGTCCCAAACATTATGTTATTGTTATTGCAGTTTATGTGATTTTTCTGGTGAGGGTCCCTTAATTAATGAGAGATTTAAAAGTAAGGAAGCAAAGAATCTGAGGACAATTCCTGAAGGAATAATGCCATAAGTGCATTATTGTCGAATGTGCTTTGTGGTCTGCTGATTTAGTCAAAGACATTACAATTGGCGATGAGGATGGGATCAGGATTTGGAATCACTCAGTGACAATACTGATGAGAAGTACGGCATCCCACCAGCCTGTAATGATTAACCTCTTTGGCATTCTAAATGTGTCTAAGGGCCGCCAGATCACCTGAATATGTAAATGACTTCTGTTTTTGGGGTATAGGTATGTTAAAATATGTACAGTATATTAAAAAAAGATATTATGGAATAAGTGTTTACGTGGATGTGAGGGATGTTATACATCATTGTTATGGCAGTTGTGGGCACTAGGGGGCTTAACTAAACCCCAGATACAACTACACACACAACTACAGTGAGTATTTGTTTCAGCAATCACCTTCTCACAGGCTCCTTTAAACAACAAAATACAATATTATTTCTTTTTGTCTGGGTTTGCTTCCTTCCTTTTCTCCTCCGCCCCTCCCTGGTGAAGTTTGTCCTTGTCTCCTCTCCAAACTTCAACTCGCCTAGGTGAGGCATAGCGGCTGCTTTTATGCCGGACCCTTGGTGTACTTTTGGTGCAACAATATTGCACAGAGCAAGCACTTCCAGGTCAAGTGAAACAAGGTAGTCCTCTCCAGGAAGCGCCTCCTGGCGGGCCCCCAATGTCCTCCTGAACTATAGTTCCCACGAACTTCCGCAGGAGGCATGCCAGAGGAGCACTGCCACCTAGCATCTGAGGGAAAATTTGCTCTTAAGAGGCAGTCTCCCAATGTCCATACATTATTCCTGCCTTGCACCTGAGGAATGGAGTAACACTCATCCTGACCGAGATGCCCATTCATCCCAGCACTCCACTTATAATGGCTGCCACAGGCAGGGTAAAGCAAGATCTTCCAACTCGGTGGAGGGGGCAATCTGTCCACGTCTATCACACAGTCAGGTGAGGTTGGGGAACATGCACTGGTATAGCACATTGCCACACCCACCACGCGTCTATCACACAGTTTATTTTTCTGGTGAGGGTCTCTTAATTAAACATACATTTAAAACTAAGGAAGTCCACGATTTGAGGGCACTCCCTGAGGGACCCATTCTATGTCTCTCTCTATATATAAGCAGATGGGGCAGTGTTGTCATTATTCATTCAGTCACATTCGACTCTTGACGATTCTCTGGGCCATCACTTGCCACGCTTCCTGGTCTTGAACTTTCCTTATTAGTTGTTCCACGCTTAGGCCAGTGTCTGTTTTGATTTGATCGAGCCAACGTCTTTTTTGACGCCCTCGTCTCCTAGTTCCACTAATCATCCCAGGCATCACTGCTTCCTCCAAAGACTCTGATCACATCACACAGCCAAATTAAGTGTGGTGGAGTCTAGTTATCTTGCCTCCAAGCCAGGTAGGTGGCTTTATGCAATCCTCAACTCCTTTATTCATCATCCTCACTGTCCATAGTATCTACAGTTGTCTTCTACAGCACCAATCCTCCTTTGGTCAGCCTTATTCAATGTCCAGCTTTTCTATCTATACACAAAAATGCAGAAAATGATGAGCACAGCTCCAACTGCTTTTGGTTGAGAGGCTGATATCTCTGCTACTCAATTTTTGCCGCATGCTAAGCAATGCTCTACAACCAAGTGCTACGCGTTGTTTGATTTCAGGACCGCATTCACCACATCAATGGATCACAGATCCCAGGAAGATAAACTCCTGGAAGCATTCAATCTCTTCACTTTTGAGGGTCATTGTGACTGCTCTATTTCCAGCCATCATCCTAACCTTAGACTTTCTGATGTCGAGGTGGAGGCCCGACCTGTCATTTTCTTTTTTGATTTTTTATTATGAGATGCTTCAGATCATCTTCCGTTGTTTCTACCACCAAT
Source organism: Polypterus bichir lapradei (assembly GCA_026402145.1). NCBI lineage: Eukaryota > Metazoa > Chordata > Cladistia > Polypteriformes > Polypteridae > Polypterus > Polypterus bichir. Next base: position 16,995,956 of record JANRMT010062810.1, on the reverse strand, counting down.
CTTCACACACTAATTTTGGATTTTTGCAGGTCTGATCTTCTCGTGATGACTTGAGTGTAAAGACAGAAAAGACAGGAGGACCGAATGTAACCTTGTCTCACACCTTTCCCAGTGTTAAAAATTAAATAAAGACTTTTCTGGTTGAGTGGTTCAACACACTTTGTGGTCTGCTCATTTGGATGTGCCTTTTACTGTAGAAAGGCACAACATAAAATTAAATTTGCATGCTTGTGGAAGTGGTCTGCAGTGAGGATAGAAGAGATGCTTAATACAGATCCAACATGCAGAGTTCAAGTCTCACACACAGTTCAAATAATGTCATGTCATCTAGACTAGCATCTTTATGGGTGCAGGAGCCATCATTTGTGATGGTCCGGGTTGGCTTCATGATCCCAAGGTTGCTTCCAGGAGCCTTTTGTCCCCAAAACTGCTGATATGAACCCGAGGATGAGTTGGGCACAAGAACACACACATAGTTAGCAAGGGCTTGGTGCAAAGTGATTCAATGCTTTTATTAAAAGCCAAACAAAGTGTCTAAAGTGCGGTGCAAAAAAGATCATCCATAAATAAATAAATCATCCATAAAATCAGTAACAGTCCATGAATTAAAATTAATAAATAACCCAAAGATAAAACCAGAATAAAACACAGTCATCGGGTTCTTAGTCTTCCTTTTCATCCTTATAACTGAGCCCAACACAACTTCCTCTCTTCTGTCTCCCCAGCTGACCCAATAGCTCAGCGTGTGGAGACACCAGCAGCTGCGTTCCTCCCTTCCGATCCCTGTCTTGGCTGCCTCTGTCAACATCTTCCGGACCACCCAGAGTCTGCTATCCTCCCATCCTTCCTCATGCTCTCTTTGCAACCTTTGGATTCCTAAGGAGGACACCACCACCATCGTACCCGCTCTGCCAATAAATTAGTGGATAACGGTCCACCCCTAGAGCACCAACTGCTCTACCTCCTCTTTCTGAAACTGGCTCGGTTCAGGCATGCTATACTACACTTACTCATGGTTCTGTTCATCTCTCATTTCCTTCTTTCCTTTCTTTTTGTTTTTGCGTCTCGGTTCTCTTAAAAACCCTGTAGGATGCAGGATCGGTAATCACAGCTCCAGTGCTAATGAGAGAACAGGTCAATCCCACATGTGCACACGTGGTTCCCACATCTGCCACCAGAGCCACTCTGCCATGCCACCTACTATACACCCCTCCCGAAAACTTTGTGTACATTATTAATTTATTTAAAATGCATGTGCACCAGACCCACTATCACATAAGCATATGGTGCAAGGCAGGAACAAACCCAGGACAGGGTGCCAGTGTATCACAGAGCAAACACACACACACACCAAACACACACTTGGGCCAGTTTAGCTTCAGCAATTCACCTCACCTGCATGTCTTTGGATGGTGGGAGGAAAGCAGAGCACCTGGAGGAGGCCTATGTAGACACGGGGAAAACATTCAGACTCCACACAGGAACGTCCTGAGACGTGAACTTTGATCTGCTTACTGTGAGGCAGCAGCACTACTATTGTGCTACCATGCCGCCCCCAGTTCAGTCAGCCAGTCATTATCTTAACCCGCTATATCATAACACAGGGTCACGGTAGTCTGCTGGAGCCAATCCCAGCCAACACAGGGAGCAAGGCAGGAACAAATCCCGGGCAGGGAGCCAGCCCACCACAGGACGCCCTCAGTTCAAATGAATTCAAATTGTATTTGTCATATATATATTGTGGCGGTCGGCTTGGGGTTGTGCCCAGCCGGGACACCTGGAAGGACCGGGAGAGGGACTATGCCTCCTCCGGGCCACGAGAGGGCAGCCGCCCTGGTCGGTATGGGGGCCACGGGAACTGAGCACGTAAGCTTAACCCTATTAGGGCCCTTGGTCACCACCAGGGGGCGCCCAGAGGATCATAGAGCCCTGGATGTCAGCCACACCAGGAAGTGCCACAGGAAGTTCATCAGAGGGCACCCGGAGCATGTCCGGGTGAACATAAAAGAGGCCGCCTTCCTCCAGTCGTTAGCCAGAGTCGGGAGGAAGAGGACAAAGCTTGGGAAAGAGGAACAGAGGTGGTGAATGAAGGAAGGACCATTGGAGGGCCCGGACTTGAGAAGGGTGTTTGGTGCAAGGACACCGTGTGCTGTGCGATTAATAAACGTGTGTATTTTTGGAACTCTTGGTGTCTGCCTGTTTGTGTCCGGGTTGGTTTACCACTATATATATATATATATATATATATATACTAGCAAAATACCCGCGCTTTGCAGTGGCGAAGTACTGCTTTTACATTTTTATTAAGAAGAAAAGTAAACCTTTTTAAACTGAAGGAAAATATACCAATAATTATTTGTTAAGGATCTCTTTGTATTCCACGTTGTCAGTTCAGCACTCCGGTTGTAACATGACCAAGCAGTGCGCTGAGCTTACTCTTGAGCATGCAACGTATAGTTGGTCATGTGAAAAGCAATCTTGCCTCAAATCAATGTCAACCTTTTGTAGGGTCTGTCCCTGACACTTATTAATTGCCATCGCGAAGCAGAGCCTTACTGGAAATTGGAGGCATTTGAATTGAACTGGGAGATCAGAGGGTATAACGGGGATGCAAGGAATACAAACTCTCTCCCCTGAGCAACTGCCAGTAAAAATAGTTGCCTCAATTCTTTTGCAGCCATGTGACCTGAAGTCTCGTGCCGTTGCAAAGTCTCGGTGGCTGTAAGTTTTTCAGTAACATTATTGGTGTCCCAAACCTCAAAATTAGATTATGCTCAGGAGTGCCTGGAGGATTCAGAGTGTGGAGAAACTCTAGAGGCAACGTGTGTATTAACTTGTGGATTTTTCTGTGAGTATTTGGCGGCAAGGTCATGAAGTTGTTTCCGCAAGACCGCGTCAGCTGCGGAGCTCAGCTCGGAGTGAAATGAAGTGAATGAAGTGAGGTGAATGGGAGGGGAGATGATGACGTGACTCCCTCACCCGCCTTAACTCTCAATCCCTCCACAAACACAGTCTCTCAGATCTCAACTCTCCTTTATATAAATCAGTAAAGGAGAGAGGACTAAACACTAAGGAAAAAGAACGGCAAGACCACGTTAGCTGCGGAGCTCAGCTCGGAGCGAAATGAAGTGAATGAAATGAGGTGGATGGGAGGGGAGATGATGACGTGACTCCCCCACCCGCCTTAACTGTCCATCCCTCCACAAACACAGTCTCTCGGCATGACAAACGCCAGCGGCAGCGTGTCTATGAACTTAATTTAAAGTTAAGCTTTACACCTTGCTTTCCTATTTGTTTGCATAAGCACAGTCCTTCACCAGCAATTTTAACTCCGTTACAAAGTGATCAAAAGTCTCGTTTATACCCTGCGTCTTCTCATTAAACTTGCATCTTGTGAATATCGTATTCATCGTAGGCATGACAAACGCCAGCGGCAGCGTGTCTATGAACTTAATTTAAACTTCACACTGTGCTTTCCTACTGATATGTCTACAAAGGCTTGTTCAGATTCAGAGGGTTGTTCCTCTCTTACTGCATCAATAAACAGCTCATCTTCCTCTTTATCTGAGACATCACACACTGCATGCACGGGTTTACCTTTCCCAGTCCTGCAAACTATAGCGAAGTGGTTCTCTCTAATAAATAAACCAACTTTTTCGAACGTTTGTCACTGTGATTTGTTAATTGTCATAGCAAAAGCTATTCTAACGGGAAACTGTAAACGTTTTAATATGAATGGCATATCAAGATCTCCTTTGGTATCTAATGTTATCCGCAGATGATATACTACATTACTTATCTAGTCGCCTGTTAAAATTTTACATGTCAGAATTGTTCGACCAATTTTGAATACGACTAATCTTGTCCTATTGCATAGCCCATCACTCAGACATAAATAAAGCAATTTCATTATGATACATACTTCTTTCAACAATAATTCAGCTGGTAGAAGACTGGACTGTGTTAACGCTTGTACATATTCTATGGGATATTGTAAATTGATGTTTTCATCTTCCGCATCACCACCAGCTGCTTCATTATAGTCTATTGATAAGCATTTAATCAATTTGCTGTGTAACCGATCAACAATTTTCACATTAATTCATTTAACTTCATTGTTTCTTGCTCCCATATTTAGATGAATGGGTGATTCTAAACTGGATCTTCATAAGTGTGTGTGTGTGTGTGTGTGTCTGTTCATAAGTAAGCCCTTTAATGGATTGGTGTCTGTCCAGGTTAAGTGCCGGAATGCACCTGATGACCGTGGTGTTGTTTGAAAATAGTTGTAAGTAGGGCGTGACTTGAAAGAATCTCAGGGTAAGTCTCCGTCTCACGGGACTTCCTTCCAAAAAGTCTCTTCAAAAAGTCACTGCAGGATAAAAAAATCTTGTCTTGTCCCAAAATTTTTTTTATTATAATAGATCAAAAATCATTAATAGAATTTTACATATGTGATATAAAACAATAACTTAATATAAGTGAATTAAACACAGTCAGAGTGAGAAGTATTCATCAGATGAAAAGCAGCTGAAGGGTGCAATAGAGGGTGAAAACATTCAATAGAGATAATAGAGAAGAATCCAGCAGAATGGACATGGCATAGGGGGCAGCTTTTTTAGTTAAAGTGATCTGCAGCCTACATAAAGTAAAGTTTTTCTCTTTTTTTCTCTCAGGACAAACAGACCTTAAAAAAATAGCGTCAGTCTTTGAAAACCAAGTTCAAAGTCTGTCCGTAGCTGCTCAACTCCAGTGATTGCGGCTAAAAAGACAATAACTATAACATATAACTTTCTAAATATCAAAAATCATTAATAGAATTTTAAATATGTGATAAATAACAATAACTTAATATAAGTGAATTAACACAGTCAAAGTGAGAAGTATTCCATCGATCGAAGGGGCTCCACAGCTACAAAGCACAAAGAATTGTGGGAAATCGAGGTGCAAAGCCCCGCCCATTAACCCGTGGTATTTGCATGCTGAGAACTTGCAAATGCGAAGTGGAAATGCGTTTTAGTTTTCATTTTGTGCAGCTTCATTGCTGTTCAGGATGAAAATGAAATGACAAATGGGGTGATGTCATTTTAATTTTTATTTTTGGCAGCATTCTTGTGTGCAGACTTTGAAAATGAAATTGCAAAAGAGAGACTGCAATTTAATTTTATAATTTTCATTTCCTTTTTTTGCAGAAAATACCTCCCATACTATTGTACCTGATCCTGCTGGAATAAATTCTGAAGGCCCTTGACCCTGAGTTGGATGTGCACCTCCAGTTCTGCTCACTGGCATATCCTGTATGATTTAGGAGCTAACGTTCTTTCATAACATTTCTAATACGCACCAATGAAGGCCTGTGGGTTGTTGAAAGTTCTTTTGATGAGGGGTGAACCCTCGTGGGGGCTTAATTCTATGCTGCTTTGATTCATTTTGACACAGCTGCTTGGATACAAATGGAGTGAAAAAACAAAGCAAGAAAGCATTGGCTGATGGCCAGACCTTCAGGGCGGTCTGCTGACAGGAGCCATCTGTGACAAAATGAAATACCCTTCAAGATTTTTTTCTGATTCTGTCCATATATTGGCCCTTGGCACCCCAAGACAGTGACCACTTGCATCAGATGAAAAACAGCTGGAAATGAAGAGCCAGAAGGGTGCAATAGAGGGTGAAAACATTCAACAGAGATAATAGAGAAGAATCCAGCTGAATGGACATGGCACAGGGGGCAGCTCTTTAGTTAAAGTGGTCTGCAGCCTACATGAAGTAAAGATTTTCTCTCTTTATCTCTCAGGACAAACAGACCTTAAAAAAGTAGCATCAGTTCTTTGAAACCCAAGTTCAAAGTCTATCCCTTTTTATAGACCCTCAGGCTACAGAATTGAGTTTCAGAGGCAGTATGCCATGGAGGTGAAGCTCACAGATAATCCTGTTGGAGAAAACAAGTTGGCACAAATGTCCTGAAACAAGCCAAATAAATTAATCCAGTCTGGTGTTGTGGGTTAACTGTGTGGGTGGTCTTCATATTAGCAAAGCAGAGGAAGAGGCCTATGCAGTTCACGAGGCAGGCCCCTGCAGGTTGTTCGGTCGCTTTGTGTAGCCCTCAATCACCTGGAATTGCATTCCACATTATCGAGCAGATGCAGCCTAGTATGGAAAATTCTATGGAAAAGACTCCTTTAATAATAATAATAATAATAAAACATTTTGGATCTTGGCTTTCGATGCTTTGATGACTAAAATACGCAGGCACTGCTTAATGCATCAGCCGCTGTTTTAAAGATCTACCACCTTCTGCCAGAAAGCCTCTTAAAGCCCACGCTTTGGCCTTGTCAGAAGAAACAGATTTCTTCAGATCTGCTCCATCTGTTTTAATAAGCTTTCGTAAAACGAAATTACATAAGATAACCCTGTCACGCCCTCTTAATCTAATTCAGGGGTGCTGGGTGGCTGGCGCCTATCCCATCAGCATCATGACCAAGGATGGAACCAACCCTGGATGGATGACCAGTCCATCTGAGGAGATACAGCTTTACTGTTCCCATAAAATTGCATCGTATGTAGCACACCTGAACAAAGAGTGATGCCCAGGAGGCCAAGAGATATACAAAAAGGTGACGTTTGTTAGGCATTACAAAATATAAAATGAGAGGGATGAACACATACCTGTCACCGTGGTAGGCCTGAATAAATACAGTAGGTCAGTCCCTGTCAGCCTGCTGGGGTGGCTTGTCTACCTGCCCAATACTAGATGACACTTCTTCCTCTTGCTGGCCCACCTTTCCAAATCCTGTCCTCTCTTCCTTCTACCAGCTGAGTGTTTGACCCAACTCACCTTAACAACTCCACATTTAGCTGTCCACTAAGGGTCAATGGATAATCACTGATGAGCAAAGCCACATGCAATCCCATATGAAGTGAATTACGTCAGCCACGGTGCATGGCATGGTCAGGGATATATTGGATGGTGAACCGATGTTATGTACCTACACTTGAATTTATGGGAAGGTGTAAAGACCTGAATGACTTTGATAAGGGTTGAATTATTATGGCCAGATGACTTAGCAAGTCCTGTAAGGTGCTTATGGTCATCTGTGGTAAGTACATACTGAAGTGGTCTGCCGTCAGGATGTTGGGTGGCCAAGACTTATCGATGAGGACAGGTAATGGTAAAGGTAATGCTGTTTGGTTTTAACCAACAGAAAGGCTACTGTGGTACAAACAGCAGATCATTTTAATGATGGCTATGGGAGTAATGTGTCACGACACACACTGTATTGGTGAAGGACTGCCACCGTGTCCATGTCAACCCTCGTCCACCATTAAATGTACAGTTGTGCTTGAAAGTTTGTGAACCCTTTAGAATTTTCTATATTTCTGCAAAAATATGACCTAAAACATCATCAGATTTTCACTCAAGTCCTAAAAGTAGACAAAGAGAAACCAGTTAAGTGCTGCAGTCCATGGCTCTGGAACCATCCAGGCGCCCCCTTGCTGTAGCCACGGACCCCCACAGGGTTGAGCTTCCCAGCTCCATATCCGTAGCCCTGATGCAATCCAGGGGGACTGCCCTCTTGTGCCCCGGGGAAGATGATCCCCCTCTCCCAGTCCTTCCCTTCTCCAGGTGTCCCGGTGGGGCAAGGTCCCCGATCATCTGCCACAACTCATACAGAAGAACTGTGATTATCCCTGCCATTTTACCAAGGTTCTGCATTATCCAAGACGAACCTGTACATGTAATACATAACTTTTCTCATAATTTATAAAAGCTTTGCCATGAATATTATACAGAGTGTGTAAATGCTATACTTTTAATATTAACTGTATGGAGCGAGTGGTTGAGGAGCTGGTGAACGTGGTAGTGAGATTGTGACTAACCTAACCCTCCACAACTGCACCCTTTGGCTATTGCGTCACCAGCATTGATCATGTACACATGCTCCACTGTTTCATTCACTTAGGATTTTTGTGTTTCTACATTTCAAAGTGCGGTGGTGAACTGCCCAAGAGCTTTGTGGTGTGAGCTAAATGGAGAGGTCCACCCATCAGCTGTGCAGAGCCTGTCTGCAACTACTGTGAGTGGTGCGCTTCCCTGGCAATGTCAGCTCATTTCTCTGTGTGTCAGCTCCCCACCTTCTCTGAGCAGTGTCACCACTACACTCCACCCATCCACAGTACAAATCCCACACCTATTTCCAATTGAACTGCTGTGTAAGTCCAAGCATCTCAGTTCAAGTATTTGCACTGTGGTGAACTGCTAAAGGTGAGCTATGAACCCACATTCTCTGGCTCAGAGGCGAGTGCTTCATGGCATGAGCTAAATGGAGTAGTCCATCTGTCAGCTGCACAGAGCCCATCCCTGACCACTGTGAGCGGTGCAAATCTCACAGTTATAGGCTGTGGAGTCACACTCAGTTTGAAGATTTTCGCTGTGGTGAACTGTGGACCCACATTCTCTGGCTCAGAGGCGAGCGCTTTAAGTAAATGGAAACCTCCATCCATAAGCCGTGCAGATCCCATCTATGACCACTCCCATGACATCAGCTGATCTCTCTCTGTGTCAGCCATCATCATCTCTGTGCAGCATTATTGCCACTACAGCGGCCATCTGTTTCCAGCTATCTGAGGTAGCATCAGTCCACATTACCTCAGATAAACAGGGTTCTACTCTATTTGAAAGTAGACTTTAATTTCTAGGTACTACTATATGTATTATCACACACACACGTGTTTAGGACACAACTAAAGGGCTTGAGTACATGTAATTCAACGCCGGACCAGGGGGTGGCGAACTGCACTAATTCTCTCTCTCGATCTCTTACAGACCATTCTAGGGAAATCCCGCCAGGCTCTGGGGCAGCCAATGATGTCACTTCCGGTTCCGGTCCTGATGACATCACTTCCCTTACTGGCCTTTAAAGACGCCATCTTGTTGATACTAAAGCAGCTCTGTTTTGGATTCAGTCATGTGAACGTGTCTGTCATATTGAATCAGTTTTGCAGCCGGGAAAAATTATACGGGTGGCTGCCCAAACCTTCGCAATGTCTTATGGTCATTCTTGTTACAGTGTGTTTGTTCTTAACACTAGAATCCCTGAAGCCTACAAAAAAACTTGTAATCCCAGGCCTCATTAAATTCCTTCACACCTCTCCATCAGTGTCTTTTGTTTTGTAAATGTGTCGATCAGCACAAGCAGCAAGCAGCCTGCTATCTCATCCCCGCCCACCGCCGCAGCTCAACTCTGGCAAAACCTTCATCTAGCTCAAAGCTCTTTAACTGCGTGTGAGGTGCCTGGAGTTGTGTAGGGTAAATAACATATTGTTTTTTGGAACACATGCATTTCATGTGTGTTCCGTGTCTACAACGATCATGTGTAAGTGTAGGATGAAAGGAAATGCGAGGCAAGAAATGCTGAACACATACCTAAACCAGACACTTTTTCCATGTTATACTAATAATGACATGAAGTGTGTAATGTGTGAAGACTTTAGTCCAAATATCAAATAAACACGTGCGCTTTTATTCAAGAATACCGTTTTTACTCGTGTACCACGCACCCTCGTGTAAGACGGGCACCCTAATTTTTACAAAGAAAATCGCGAAAATTGTTTTGCCCCGTGTACGACACGTGTTGTGATTGTATATGAAGCATTTAGGGCACGTTTTCTGCAAAATGCCCTTCTGTTTTTGTTGCATGACGAAAGTTTTTCTTTCTTCTGTCGCCAATCTCGAACACATGACTCTGGAACACCGTACTTGCGACCTGCTGCCCGATTTTCTATCTTCTCTGCTTCCAAAATCACTTTTAGTTTCTCTCCTGCCGAGAAGGAGCGTAAACGCTTGCTACTATCCATGCTGAATGACGACCCCAAACTGATTCAAAAACAAGAGCGAGAGAGAGAGTGCGAGCGAGCGAGCCCAAGCAGAAGAAGTAATCATTACAGAATTACATTTCCTTGTGTATGACACGCATCTGATTGTCTAATGATAATTTTCGGGAAAAAATGTGCACGTGGTACACGTGTAAATACGGTATAACCAAAGTAAAAAAAAAAAACATTCAATTCACATGTTGGTATCAGAGAGTTACAAACCCAAGCTCAAATGTCAATCGGCAGAACATTGATATGTATTCTTGGATGGTGCAGATATAGGAACTGCTGCCTTATAACCAAAAGGTTCCGGGTTCGAGTCTGGGCGCTCCACGTTTTCAGTAGTGAGCTGCTATTATTATTACAATAATATAATAAAAACATACATTTGATTTGAGTCTGTAACACCCAGTGTAAATTTTTTTATTATTCAGTTTTATTCTCTCAGTCATGTTCATGCTGGGCTCTATTCAATAAGGGCTTGCACAAAAAGGCGAGCTCAATTGGGCGCGGCGAATAAAGGCGCTTCTTAGATAATTTAATTCAAATGGCTCAGGAATATGTGAAGAGCAACAAAGGTGCAGATCTACTCGTAGTCGAAGGCTACACATTGCACATAATCTACAGCTTCAAGTGTAATACAACAATGAGTAAGAGCAGAAAACAACGAAATATAGAGAGCTTTAGAAATAGTTCGTTAGAAGTTCATGCATTAATTAATTGGATGTTTTAATATTCTTGCTTTTGCCTTTTTATACGTTCAATCATTGCCTTTATCTAATAAATTTTCTGTAATAATTTTGTTGCGTTTGCCTTTATTCGCTGCGCCCAATTGAGGTCGCCCTTTTGAAGCTCACCTTTATTTACGCGCCCTTATTGACGGATACCTTCATGTGGTACAATGAACTTGCCTCTCCCTCTCCCTGGGGTTTATCTCCATTCTTTTTACAAGAGCAGCGATGACCACAGTTGGTGCTGTGGGTGATGACTAGTCAGAACTATTTGTTGTACCAGCAATCAAAGATATGATGTCTAGTGACCACTATCAGACTATCATGTGGCATTTGCGCTTTGACAACAAAGACACAAGTGCAGAACATGTGAAAAACGAAAGGTTTGCTATGGTTTTGGACAACTGGCAACGTTTTGTTGAGAGCTGTGTTTTCAGTTACAACCCAGGGCAAAGACTTTCTGTGGTCATAAAGCTTATGGGGCCGTTTCTGGACGAAGGCAGAACCGTAACAACAGACAGCTTCTTCGCAGCGCTTTTGCTGGCTAATAGACTGCTACGCTCTGCTTGGCTTGGCACCGTAAGTAAAATGGGACTTCCACCTGCAGCTAAAGTGACTTCAGTATGCAAGCAATTCGCAACGCTAGGTTTTAGATTGGCAGTGCCATGTTGACGGTGTATGTGCCCAACAAATAACACCATTTACGTTAGTATGACTGGACTTTAAAACATTTTTTGAATTTTATGAATATATTATTACGTGTGAGTCAAACATGCCAAAACACGAGGCTTAGTCTCAGTACTTTAGCAAAACCAGCTTTATTCAACTTGAAACAGCAACAGCACGGTTATTTATTGTAGCAGGATCTACCATTCTCCTATATACAGACACAACAAACGGGCCGGGTCAGGGCCTGATCTGTGGCCAAGTTATACTGCTCCCTGCATTTATAATCTTCCTTGCATCACCCATTGGTGACAGGCGCTTATAGAGCGACTGTGATCAGCTTGTAGATGTTTCTGTGGTGCTATGCTGCTGTGCTGCAAAACTGCGGTTTGCCACATCAATGGACAAGCAGCCCTCCACAGACTTGGCAATCACACTTTGGGATGTCGTCCTATTTTGGCGGTCCTAAAAGAGTTCGGAAACCTCACAATATATTTAACATTAATAACATTAAAAAGAACCACATTAGGCTCATCCTTGCCAAATTTAAGTCCATCTTAATATGAAATCCTGGCACCGCTGCTGCGCTAGTGGTACATGTAGGGCAAGAGATAGCAACTATCTTTCTATTGCCTGTGCATGGCTAGTGACTAAATAAAAATCTTGAATGTTGAACCTTTTTAATCCGCACAATAATTGAAGCATATTTTGTGTTATACTTGTTTAATACAATCTTTACATTTTTTTTTTTTTTTGAGCATCAACCTCAGTAGAGCTGCTGTTGGACCCCACCAAGCAGCATACTGCACACACAGTTTGAAAGCCCCTGGCCTAAATCATACAACTGCCACATTCTAATGTTAGGCTGATCTATAACATTAGGACACTTGAAAAATCTAGACAAGAACAGGCCATTCAGCCCAACAAAGCTTGCCAGTCCAATCCAACTTCATTCAGTCGAGTTTTGAAAGTCCCTTATGACCTACTGTCTACCACACTACTTGGTCACTTATTTCATCTGTCCGTTGCTCGTTTTGTGAAGGAAAACCTCTTAATATTTACCCTTAAGTTCTTGTTGAACTCATTTTAAAGTCACCATCTCGATCCACTGTACTAATCCCCTTCAAAATTTTAAACACTTCAGTCAGGTCTCCTCTTAATCTCCCTTTCCTTAAACTGTAAAGGCTCAGCTGTTTTAATCTTTCCTCCTAACACATCCTCTGTAGCCCTAGACACAGTCTAGTTGATCTTCTCTGGACCTTTTCTTGTGCTGTTATGTCCTTTTTGTAGCCTGGAGACCCAAACCTGCACCCAGTACTCCAGATGAGGCCTCACCAGTGTGTTATAAAGCTTGAGCAGAACCTCCTGTGACTTGTACTCCACACATCAAGGCGCTATATAACCTGACATTCTGTTAGCCTTCTTAATGGCTTCTGAACACTGTCTGAAGTACAACTAAACCTCTTGACCATGTCTGCATGCTGTAATTACTGAGTCACAGCCACATGATTGGCTGTTCGGAGGAGGCTATTAATATTTATGAGCAAGCAGAGCTTTACTACTGTAAAGTGGCTGCTAAGTGTAGAGCACACTGTACAATCTATGATTGGGCAGCACAGGTCACAGACCCTGGGATCAAATCCAATTCCTCTCTCTATGTGCAATCCCCATGTTCATGTAGCACTTTCTCCTGGTTCTCCATTTTTGTTCCACATTCCATGCAGTCCAGTTAACTGCCAACTCTAAATTAACTTACTGTGTGTGACGGGCAGAGGTGGGTAGTAACGAGTTACATTTACTCCATTACATTTACTTGAGTAACTTTTAAAAAAAAATTGTACTTCTAAGAGTAGTTTTACTGCACCATACTTTTTACTTTTACTTGAGTACATTTGTGAAGAAGAAACGCTACTCTTACTCCGCTACACTGGGCCACACTCGACTCATTACTTTTTTCCATTTATACATTACACTATATTATTTCCAGAGAAAAGTCGCCAGTGGATCTACTGCATGACTGTTTCACCAATCAGATGTAGCAACAATAATCACATGACTCCGTTTCACCAATCAGACGTAGCCATGCAGTCACATGACCACACACAAACTTCCTGCATCTACGAGAGACTTTTTAGTCATGCGGGGCTCCTGTTCACTGCTAAACGGTCACAGCTTCACTACAAGAACCTTGAGAAGCTTAGCCGTCACATCACTGAGTGAAAAACAAGCACGTGTTAACCAAACATGCACAGACAGTCAAGGTAAAGTGAGACTTCTTGTACGTGCACAAGCTGCCTTGTTCTAATGTTATTTTCGATCAGCTGTGCTATTTGGAGGGTAAGTGTGTGATGATGCCGGTCCCCTACAGACTCCCTCTTCCCACATGGGAGTCTGCTGATAGTTATGACCGACATGAACTGACATATGAGGATAATTCACTGATGAGGCCAGAGGATGGTGGAAAAAGAGCTTAAGTGCTTTTATTAAAAAACAGTCAAAACAAAAGTAAAATCAACAAAAGTGTCAATGGTGCAGTGTTCTAAAAACAGTACGTATATAAATCCATAAAAATCACTGTGAAAAGTAAGGATAAAAAATTCAATAAACCCATTAAAAATCTGAGGTTAAAATGCAGACTAACTCCTACCGATCTCAGCCCACCTCCTCCTCATTCTCCTGGCTCATCTATTGCTCATGTAGCCGGCGGAGACTCAGCAGCCATTAGCTCTTTTTTTTTCTCCTTTTCTTTGATTCCCCCTTCTTTTTTTGTGCTGACCCATATATATATATACACTCCCGTCTCCGTGGGCCTTAATCACACGGCACAGGAAGCCAATGAAACAATTGAGACTTTCTCCAACTACTTCATTAACTCCCCGCGGTTGTGCAATTGCGCCCACGGAGAGTGACACGGCTTTATGGATTTGAAAGTGGAGGTTTTTTTTTTTTTTTGTTTTTTTTTTTGAAGCTGCGGACCCGCTACACCGCAAAGTGAATATGCAGTATTATACTGTCAGTGCACAGAATATCTTGTCACTGTAAGTAGTTTGCACTGTTCAAACATTGTGGACGCTAGAGGCGCTGTTGCCCCGTTGAACCCACTAGATAGACGTCCAGGACACACGTTTAAAACACCAAGAATAATTTCTTTAATAATATTCTTCAATAAAGTGCAAAACGCACCGCACACTCCACAATTCTCCAGTCACTAATTAATAAACAATAACCAATCTTCCACTCCCAGAAGCTCCGTCACACTCCCTCCCAACTCCGGCTCAATCTGCTGGGTTTCCCATCGTCCTTTAAATAGTTCATGACCCAGAAGTATTCCTTCTCCGTGTCAAACGCCACATCCTCCTTCCTTAAATATCCCGGAAGTACTGCGGGCTTCCGTCCTCGTGACTTCGAAGTGCTTCCGGGTTGGTGTAGCAATAATAGTCCCCAGGTTCTCGATGAGCTCCCCCTGGCGGCACCCCCGGCATCCAACAGGGCTGAAGAAACGGACTCCATGTCCCATGCTGCCCTGAGGAAATCCGGGGAACCATTTCTGTCCAGGGGAGCTGCCATCTAGCGTCCCGGGGGATGCAGTGCCCTGAAAAGGCTGCTCTTCTTTCTTTTCTCTGTTGAGGGACGTCCCAGCCAGACTGAAACACTTCAAATCACAACATACATGTTATCTACTGTAGGTATCGGCTTCAAAAGCGTTGTTGTGAAAAACTGAGATTTGGAACTTTGTGTTATTTGTGCTTCTTTATTTCATAAAGATGTTATTTATTTTTACTCATTTTTTATTTTATTATTTGGGAAATAGCAGAATTTGCACATTATTTTATATTTTTGTCTGTCTTATTACATTTCTAAAAAATAAATCATTTATTATGATCAAACAGTTAATCAGTACTTGAGTAGTCTTTTCACCAAATACTTTTTTACTCTTACTTGAGTAATTTTTTGGATGACTACTTTTTACTTCTACTTGAGTGATATTATTTTGAAGTAACGCTACTCTTACTTGAGTACAATTTTTGGCTACTCTACCCACCTCTGGTGACGGGTCCTTCTATGTCTATCTGGAAGCTTAGCGGTCAAGTCATTTATTTATTTGTCTTTTTTTATTTTTAGCTCAGGTTTGTCAGTAAACCATTGCCATCACAGCCTTCCTGGAATGGTCCATTCACAAAAATCACGTGTTTCTGACGGTAATTAAGATTGTTGATAAGAGAAACTCGGACAAATGCCAAAGACTTGTAAGTTTGGATGTTGGCGTCCTACAGGCCAAGGACGCTGAGATCCCTGTTAGAATGACAGCCAGCTCCCTGCACAGCTGACACTTCAAATGTGACATACCGGGTCCAGGCGGTCCAGACTCAATATTTACAAATGAATCCAACATCTGCAGACAGGAGGACACCCTGATGGAGAACAGATTCCAGTGGTGGGACTTGAGCTGCGTGACACCAGATTTGTCACCGCACCACAAGCCAACTCGCTTTAGGTAATTGGGTCTCCGCTGCCGTCACTGCAAGAGGCCTCTGAGTCATATGACTTCATGGCACTACTCAGACTTGCACACAAAATAAAAGAGAAATTAAACAAATTGGAGACGCACAGTCATTAGAAAAATGCAATTTGTTTATTTGTGGAGCAGCCAGTAAATGCAACTACATGAAGGCAGATGACGCATGATGTTTAATCACTTGGAAGAGGACTCTGTCTGGAGCGTATTCCAAATGAGATAAGCCTGAAGATAAATATAGGAAATGGTTGAACTGGATGGTGCCATGGTGGGCAGCACTGCCAAGTCCCAGTTCCAGCATCTTGGGTTCAAACCAAACATGGCCTGTATCTGCTATGCCTATAAAAAGTATTCACCTCTTGGAAAGTTTTCACCTTTGATTGTCATACAACATTGAATCACAGAGGATTTAATTTGTCTTTTTTGACATTGAATAACAGAAAAAGACTCTTTAGTATTGTATTGTCTTGTAGAATCCTATGATGGCCCTATTTATCCCTTTTAACACTCTTTATTGCATAGACTTTAAATAAAATGTCTAAAATCCCATAAACCTACTTCTCTGTGGTCAGGTTTGTTAGCACTGCCTCCCCCTTCACTTCCTTATCTATAACCTCAGGCAATTAGGATGAAAGAACAGGTAGGAGAAAGACCTTTACCAATCTATTATTAGCCGTCCCCCGTGGCTCCGCTCACATAGTAGTGGAACAGGACAGTGAGGAGAACCCTGCCTGGCTCCCTACTCCTGACATCATGCTTCCTTCTCCCTTCGGACTGCAGCCTCTGTCTCAGATTAGTGCGAACATATCACTCCTGCAAACAAACTATGATTCTTAGTGCAATGAGAGAAGTTGCAAATCAACCAGATTGTTCATGCAAATTATAGAAAAAAAACCCGATCTAAATCCGTTAAGTAGTTCTGTCGTTCGCTAGCTAAGCTGAGGTAAGGTACATGCCCCAAGGCTGGTGCGTGAGTGAGGAGGTCCCCGCCCCACAGCATGTCTCTTGGATTCGCGCAAATAAATCAGAACCGCAAGAGAACTATGATACTTAGTGCGATGACAGAAGTCGCAAAATCAACCGGAATGTTCAAGCAAATTATAGAAAAAAACCTGACCTAAATCCGTTAAGTAGTTCTCTCGTTTGCTAACTAAGTGGAGGTAAAGTACATGCACAGAGGCTGGCACGTGAGTGAGGAGGTCCCTGCAACCCTCCCATCAACCCGCTGCATGTCTCTTAGATT
>JANRMT010062810.1:16968713-16978923 GCA_026402145.1 Polypterus bichir lapradei | reverse complement strand
GAGGTCCCTGCAACCCTCCCATCAACCCGCTGCATGTCTCTTAGATTCGCGCAAATAAATCGGTACCGCAAGCAAACTATGACACTTAGTGCAATGATAGAAGTCGCAAAATCAACCGGAATGTTCAAGCAAATTATAGAAAAAAACCTGACCTAAATTCATTAAGTAGTTCTCTCGTTTGCTAGCTAAGCTGATGTAAGGTACATGCCCCATGGCTGGTGCGAGAGTGAGGAGATCCCCACCTAGCTGCATGTCTCGGATTCGCGGAAATAAATCGCTACCGCAAGCGAACTATGATACATAGCGCAATGAGAGAAGTCGCAAAATCAACTTGAATGTTCAAGCAAATTATAGAAAAAAACCTGATCTATATCCAGTTATCTCGTGAAAAGTGGATAGACATACACAAAGACAGATAGACGTTGGATTTTCTATATATAGACATAGGCAATTGATTTGAATATAACTAGCACCACACAAGCAAATAGAAGGCGGCTTTGCAAACCAAGACCATACAACCTGAGAAAGCCAGATTTGCAATTTCAGTTACAGCTGCTTTTGATTCTTCTTGGTCAGCTCATCATCTGCAGGCCCAGGCAGCCTGCTTTCTTCAGGTGGCCATCATCTCATTTGCTTTCATCAGGATACAACATGGAAGAGAGAACATTCTTTGCAAGGCTCTCTCTTTATTGTCCCACTGCAGCTTCTAACAAGCACACACCTTCTTGGGCCATTCAGCAGTGGGAGAACTCAAGCACAGCCCCTACCCCACCTTAAGTAATTTTGTTTTTTGTCAGCATCCTTCAAACAAACAACCCCCTACCCCACCTTAAGTAATTTTGTTTTTTGTCAGCATCCTTCAAACAAACAACCAAGAAAGGAAATGTAAGTCATCAAGCAAGAGAACTATCCCTTTCTGTCACAGCAATTCAGTCAATAAAAACCAAACAGGAATGAGATGTGACGTTGGTTGGTCAACAGATGACCAGCTAGGTTGGGGTTTCAAACTCCAACCACTTTCACTTCAACCAGTTTCTTAATTAGATGTGGATTCTTATCATTCATTTCATGGCATGGCTTTCATGGAAAACACTCATTTCATGGCTTGTTGCTGCTATCAGTTCTGCCAGAGCTGACATTTCCAAAAATGTTGATTTTTTTTTTCTTTGAAGAAAACTGTCAAAATATTTTGTGAAGCAGAGGAGATCCTCATTACTGAGACCTTCACGTTTCTTTATTTTCAAACATTGCGAGATGGACATGGGCTACCTGTTCATGTATCGACTCATTTTGGATCTCATTGTTTAGCTACTAATTATGAGAAAGAGAAACAAGGGAACAAGGAGTCCGAGTCTCAAATAGCAAGTGAATTAGCAGTAAAAAAATGGTCATTTATTAAGAAAACAGTTAGAATAAAAACCTGTAGCCACAGTAGCCCACCAGGAGCAGAGTTCGAGACCCTGCCCTAGGGTTTAAGAGAGAGAGAGAGAGAGATTAAAAGCAAATTAGGAAAGCTAAAAAGGCAGTTAGAGAGAAAGGTTGCAGAAAATGAGAAATTCTTCCAGTATTTAAATAGAAAATAAACACTGAAGGAGAAAGTGAAGTGCATTAAGAACTGTGAGGGTGAATTAAAATAGGCAGAGTGGAATAGCAAATGCTTTAAATTAACATTTTCATGTGAAGAAGTCAACCTCTTGAAAGAGGAAGGAGGAAAAAAAAACCTGGTGGTGGAATGAGGAAATACAGGAGAGTATACAGAGGAAGAGGATGGCAAAGAAGAAGTGGGATAGTCGAAGAGATGCAGAAAGTAGACAAGAGTACAAGGAGATAAGCCACAAGGTGAAGAGAGAGATGGTAAAGGCTAAAGACAAGGCGTATGATGAGTTGTATGAGAGGTTGGACACTAAGGAGGAATTAAAAGGACCTATTCCGATTGGCTAGACAGAGGGACTGAGCTGGGAAAGATGTGCAGCAAGTTAGGGTGATAAAGGATAAAGATGGAAATGTACACACAAGCGAGGAGAGTGTGTTGAGCAGATGGAAACAGTACTTTGAGAGGCTGATGAATGAAGAGAACAAGAGAGAAAAGAGGTTGGATGATGTAGAGATACTGAATCAGGAAGTGCAACAGATTAACAAAGAGAAAGTAAGGACAGCTATGTAGAGGATGAAAAATGGAAAGGCCGTTGGTCCAGATGACAGACCTGTGGAAGCATGGAGGTGTTTAGGAGAGACGGCAGTGGAGTTTTTAACCAGATTGTTTAATGGAATCTTAGAAAGTCAGAGGATGCCTGAGGAGTGGAGAAGAAGTGAGAATAAGGGAGGTGTGCAGGACTGCAGTAACTACAGGGGAATAAAATTGATGAGCCACAGCATGAAGTTATGGGAAGGAGTAGTGGAAGCTCAGTTAAGAAGTGAGGTGATGATTAGTGAGCAGCAGTATGGTTTCATGCCAAGAAAGAGCACCACAGATGTGATGTTTGCTCTGAGGATGTTGATGGAGAAGTTTAGAGAAGGCCAAAAGGAGTTGCATTGCGTCTTTGTGGACCTGGAGAAAGCCTATGACAGGGTGCCTCGAGAGGAGCTGTGGTATTGTATGAGGAAGTTGGGAGTGGAAGAGAAGTACGTAAGAGTTGTACAGGATATGTACGAGGGAAGTGTGACCGTGGTGAGGTCTGTGATAGGAGTGACGCAGACATTCAAGGTGGAGGTGAGATTACATCAGGGATCGGCTCTGAGGCCTTTCTTATTTGCAATGGTGATGGACAGGTTGACAGACGAGATTACACAGGAGTCCACTTGGACTATGATGTTTGTTGATGACATTGTGATCTGTAGCAAGAGTAGGGAGCAGGTTGAGGAGACCCAGGAGAGTTGGAGATATGCTCTAGAGAGGAGAGGAATGAAGGTCAGTAGGAACAAGACAGAATACATGTGTGTCAATGAGAGGGAGGTCAGTGGAATGGTGAGGATGCAGGGAGTAGAGCTGGTGAAGGTGGATGAGTTTAAATACTTGGGATCAACAGTACAGAGTAACAGGAATTGTGGAAGAGAAGTGAAAAAGAGAGTGTAGACAGGGTGGAATGGGTGGAGAAGAGTGTCAGGAGTGGTTCGTGACAGACGGATATCAGTATGAGAGAAAGGGAAGAGCTGAGAGCAGCTATGTTATATGGGTTACAGACAGTGGCACTGACCAGAAAGCAGGAGACAGAGCTGGAGGTGGCAGAGTCAAAGATGCTAAGATTTGCATTGGGTGTCTCGAGGATGGACAGGATTAGAAATGAGGACATTAGAGGGTCAGCTCAAGTTGGACGGTTGGGAGACAAAGTCAGAGAGGCGGGATTGCGTTGGTTTGGACATGTGCAGAGGAGAGCTGCCGGCTATTTTGGGAGAAGGATGCTAAGGATGGAGCTGCCAGGGAAGAGGAAAAGAGGAAGGCCTAAGAGAAGGTTTATGGATGTGGTGAGAGAGGACATGCAGGTGATGGGTGTGACAGAACAAGATGCAGAGGACAGAAAGATATGGAAGAAGATGATCTGCTGTGGCGACCCCTAACGGGAGCAGGTGAAAGAAGAAGAAGAACATGTGAAAAAGTCAACCACTGGGACTTTTAAGGATGTACTGAATGATGTAGAAATTGTAAAGGCTGAAGGGCTGCTTGAATTGAAAGAGGATAAAAATCAAACAAGTCACCTGGGCTGGGTAAGAGTGTCTGATTTAAGGAGAACATACCGTAGAGCTGAGCGTAAATGGAGGAAGACTAAACTAACTATCCACTATGAAATATTAAAAGTTAAAATAGCAGAATACAATAACACTGTCCGTCTTGAGAGGCGCTGCTATTTTTCTAAGACTATTAATAACAATGCTAGTAATCCCAGAGTCTTATTCTCTACGATTGATCGTCTGCTAAACCCAGGTAACTCAAAGGAATGCCTCCTAAGTACTTCCAGTAAAACCTGCGAGGCTACTGCTGTATTTTACAACCAAAAAAATTAATGATATTAGAAATAACATAGTATATCTCCCCAACACTAAGGATCCTCCTAAACCCCAGTACTCTGTTATAAACAAATTAAACTCTTTCACTAGGATAGATTTACCTGATTTACATAAAATAATTTCTCAACTGAAACCCTCCACCTGCGTCCTTGTGCCAAAACCAACAAATTTTTTCAAAGAAGTATCGGGCATGCTAATTGATGATGTTCTTGACATAGTAAATTCGTCATTAGATATGGGGGTCTTCCCAGACTGTTTTAAGACTGCTGTAGTTAAACCCCTACTTAAGAAACATAATCTCAAACCCTCGGCTCTTGAAAATTTTAGACCCATCTCTAACCTGCCTTTCTTAAGTAAAATTCTGGAGAAGGCAGTCATTATGCAGTTAAATGACCACCTCAATAAACCTGCTATTCTTGATAAATTTCAAGAGCCACAGCATGAAGTTAGAACAAATCACAGCACAGAAACCGCACTCGTTAAAGTAGTAAATGACTTGCGAGTGAATGCAGACAGAGGCCATATATCTGTTCTCATCCTCTTAGATCTGAGTGCTGCATTTGACACCATTGATCACAACATTCTTAGAAATTGCCTTAGTCAATGGGTGGGCCTCTCTGGCAGTGTCTTAAATTGGTTTGAATCCTACCTGACAGGGAGAAAATTCTTTGTTAGTTGTGGTAATTACAACTCGAAGACACATGATATCCAATATGGTGTTCCACAAGGCTCTATCCTGGGTCCGCTGTTATTCTCAATCTACATGCTTCCGTTAGGTCAGATTATCTCGAGAAACAATGTGAGCTACCACAGCTATGTTGATGACACACAGCTGTACTTATCAATAGCACCTGATGACACCGACTCTCTCGATTCACTAACACAATGTCTGACTTGTATCTCAGAATAAATGAATAGTAACTTTCTCAAGTTAAATAAAGAGAAAACTGAAATCTTAGTGATTGGCAATGATGGATACAATGAGGCTATTAGAAATAAACTGGATACATTAGGATTAAAAGTCAAGACGGAGGTAAAAAGCTTAGGGGTAATTGTTGACTGTAATCTAAATTTTAAATCGCATATTAATCAGATCATTAGGACAGCATTTTTTCACTTAAGAAACATAGCTAAAGTTAGACCTCTTATATCACTGAAAGATGCTGAGAAATTAGTTCACGCGTTTGTTTTCAGTCGACTAGATTACTGTAACGCACTCCTCTCAGGACTACCCAAAAAAGACATAAATCGTTTGCAACAAGTGCAGAATGCAGCTGCTAGGATCCTAACTAGAAAAAGAAAATCCGAGCACATCTCTCCAGTTTTGATGTCACTACACTGGTTACCTGTGTCATTCAGGATTGACTTTAAAATTCTGCTTATGGTTTATAAAACCTTAAATAATCTCACCCCGTCTTATATATCG
This sequence comes from Polypterus bichir lapradei, assembly GCA_026402145.1. Taxonomy (NCBI): domain Eukaryota; kingdom Metazoa; phylum Chordata; class Cladistia; order Polypteriformes; family Polypteridae; genus Polypterus; species Polypterus bichir. The sequence continues at coordinate 16,973,495 of JANRMT010062810.1, read as the reverse complement.
AAATGTCTGACACCTTATATTCCAAATTGTAACCTCAGATCCTCAAATGAGTGTCTCCATAGAATTCCAAGAACAAAACTTAAAAGAAGTGGTGAGGCGGCCTTCTGCTGCTATGCACCTAAAATCTGGAATAGCCTGCCAATAGGAATTCGCCAGGCTGATACATTAGAGCAGTTTAAAACACTGCTGAAAACACATTACTTTAACATGGCCTTCTCATAACTTCACTGTAAATTAAAATCCTGATACTCTGTATGTTCAATTCATCATAATAACTATTCATAAAATCTGTACTAACCTCTACTCTCTCTTCTGTTTCCTTTTCTGGTGTCCTTTTGGTGGTGGCGCCACCACCATCTACTCAAAGCGCCGTGATGTTCCAACAATGATGGATGGATTAAAAGCCAGAAGTCTATATGAACATCAACATCAAGTGACTCCGTGAGAACCCTAACTACAAAGAGGACTATTTCATTTATGTTTGGTAGAATGTCCATAGGGGACTGGGTGGTCTCGTGGCTTGGAACCCCTGCAGATTTTTTTTTTTTTTCTCCAGCTGTCTGGAGTTTTTTTTTTTTTTTCTGTCCATCCTGGCCATCGGACCTTACTCCTTTTCTATGTTAACTAATGTTGAGTTATTTTAATTTCTTATTTTGTCTTTTATTTTTTCTTCTTCATTATGTAAAGCACTTTGAGCTACTTTTTGTATGAAAATGTGCTATATAAATAAATGTTGTTGTACAATCATCCTTGAGGGTTTAATGAGTACACATTGTCACACACGCGCGAGTAGGGGGCAGCCAACAGGCCCGACACAGAGTGAATACAACAACCAGGGGGATTTGACGTTTAGCGCTATTGCTTCTCTCTGTTGTTCTTCAGGAAAGATGACGATTAGAAGACTTACCTTCTGAAACTCCCTTCGAAATCTATCCAAAACACAGTCCTCTTCCGGGTACCGAAGATACAACTCCATTAAATGATCTCACTTCTGCCTTCATCCCATCTTATCACTTCTGGCTCATCAATTATACGATAATGTCAATTATTACTATCATTTCCTGTCCGTCTCATATGAAAGTCCTGTATCATACAAACAATGTCTCATGGAAGTCTCATAGAGCATCCTCACAACCTTCAGTATACGAGACTGGGTCCCAAACCTTTGTGTGTCTCTCTGGTGTTTTTTTGTCTTCACAATATATATAACCATTAAGGTGTATTTTTTCAAAAAAATGAGGGAATATAGGAAATTCCTAAGGACTGGAAGCTAGCAAATATCAGCCTGTAACATATAAAGGTGCTTCAAGTAATTATAGGCCAGCTAGCTTAACAAGCAAAAGCGGTAAATTAACATAAATGTAAATATATTTTAAAAAATTTTGTTTCCCTTTTTCATTGGACTTATATGTCACGCGACCACGGAATGTATATGACCTGGGATAATTATCACATGATCATTTTTCCATCTATTAGATTCAGCATGCACTTTGGGGCATCGTGTCTCCTGATTGGTCAAGGTTTTCGTGAGTGCTTGTAAACCCGAGGGTCAAGCCAATTACCTTCAGGTTAAATATGGCTGTTTCGCCGATGGTGGATGATTCTAAAAAAAGACATTCTTGACTGAAATAGCTAGTCGTTTAATTTGTTTAGTTTTCTGCTTTCGTTCAATGGCATCACATTCACTTCTCCTGGTATTTCTAGCTCACAGTAATCCTGTCCTTATCAAGGAGAAAATATTAAGGCATCATGTGAAAAGAACACTAGTGCTATTGTAGGGTCAAGCATGGATTCAGATGGGGAGAGGTCACTTTTCACTACTATGATTTTATTTATTTGGATTTCCAGAAGGGATTTGGATCAGGTACCACATGAAAGGATAACAATCAAAGTAAAAGGAGTGGGAATACAGGACATTGTGTGAGGATGGAGGCAAAGTACTGTGCATTTACATGTGTATAAGCAGGGACAGTCATGTCACGGTGTGTGGCTAGCTGGTGACACTTGGTAGCTCCACTGAGAATATCGTCACAACATAAAGTGCATCTCCTCCGTCACTTCCTTATTTTTAAAAAACGTTTCTGGCAAGAACAGAAGCCCCTATTCATTTAAAGCTCCCTTCGTCATCAGCTACATTGCACACATACTTTTTGCATGAGTCACTCTGACTTTTTGAAAAGGACAGCAGGGACAGACGGCTCATGGAGGACACACTGGGTTCAGTGTTAACAACTACGCTGGGGGCAGATCAGTTGAAGCCTGTTGCTTGATGTGAAGCTGCCTGCAAAGAGCAAAGCAGTCTGGACCCCTCTCTACACGCTGGGGCCGTAGATCTGCTGAGATGAGCCTCATTATCCAGCAAAGGATTACAGCCAGGGTGGGAAATACATGGGATCCAGGACCACATAATTAACCCTTGAGATTCCTTCCCTGCCTCAGAAGGCCTCATGTTTTCAGAAAGTTGCAAACCAAAAATGGAAATCTCTATTCTTATAAGCTTTCAGACCCTTTGCTGTGGCACTCCAAATTGGCGCATCCTGTTGCTTTAATTCTCCATAAGATGTGTCTAGAACTTGATTGAAGTCCACCTGTTGCCAAATGACTTGACTGAAATGCTCATGTGTACCTGTGTATAGAAAGTCCTGCAATTCATACTGTATCTCTGGGGCGAAAACCAAGCCATGAAGTCCAAGGAGCCCTCTGTAGACCTCTGAGATCAGATTGTGGTGAGCCATAGGTTAGGGCAGTGGTTCTCAAACTGTGGGGCGGGTCACCCTAGGGGGGCGCGAGGTAACAAAAAGGGGGGTGCAAAGATGTGAAAAACAGAAAACAAGAATCGAAAATATGAAGAATACATCTATTGAAACTAAAACAAATTAACTTAAAATACATTTTGATACTAGAAAAATAAATATAGTTAGATAAATGTCGATAAAAGTTAAGTAGGTATAATAAAATATGCATCTATAATAGATCATTAATTAAAAAAAAAACAAATTGGTATTATTGGGCTCCTTTCAAAAAAACGTTAGGGGGCGCGATTAAAACTGTTATAAAAACTCGGGTAGCAAATACGTAAAGGTTGAGAAACGCTGGGTTAGGGCAAGGGGATCAAAGCATTTTTAAAGCTTTGAGGGCTCCCAGGAGCAGAGTGGCCTCAATAATTGTGAAAAGTGAGAAGTCTGGAACAACCAGGAAACTTCCTAGAATTGTCTGTCCGGCCAAACTGAGTAACCAGGCAAGAAAATTCTTGGTCAGGGAGGTAACCAATGGTCACTCCATCAGAGCTTCAGAAGTTTTTTGCTGAGATGCGAAAACCTGTCAGAGGGGTGGCCATTTTAGCAGCAGTCTGTCAATCAGGCATTTATGATAGGGCGGCTAGTCAGAAGGCACTCTTGAGTAAAAGGCGTATGGTGACATTTAAAGGACTCTCTGAGTATGAAGGAAAAGACTTTGAAGTCTGATGAGACAAAAACTGAATTTCAAGCACCGTGTGTTGCAAAGTCCAGGCATTGCTGTCACGCCATGGGGGGTGTTTCTAAGCAGCAGGGACAGAGAGACTGGTCAGAGTTGAGGGAAGGATGAATGCAGAGAGGTCCTTGAAGAAAACCTGCTCCAGAGTGCACACCACCTCAGACTGGGGTGACAGTTCACCTTCCAGCATGACAATGACCTGAAGCATACAGCCAAGACAACACTGGAGTGGCTTCAGGACAAGTTCATGAGTGTCCTTGAGTGGCCCTGACAAAGTCCAGACTTAAACCCCTTAGAACATCAGTGAGGAGACCTGAAGATGGCAGTTTACAGATGTTTCCTATGCAATCTAACCAAGCTTGAGAGGATCTACAAGGAGCAAAACGATAAACTGCCCAAATCCATTTTTGCAAAGCTTGTGGTTACTTACCAAGAAGACTCAAAACTGCCAAAGGGGCTTCTACAAGTACTGAATTAAGGGTCTAAAAACATAAATGAATGAGAGATTCCAGCTTTTGATTTTTAATATGCTTGCATTTCTTTCTGATCGGAAAAATGGCAAATTTATCCATTGTGAGTACTAGGGCAGGACTATCAGGCATCCCATCCAGGATGAGTATGGAACTCTTACCTGGACAGGAGGACAAGACAAAGCAACAGTGGGGAAAGGCTCCTAATTTAGTATATTTTTATCCCCCATCTGCTAGATGGCAGCATCCCAGGGCTGTGGTAACTATGTGGAACCCTGCAAGGCATGATGGGATTTGTAGTGCCAAGAGTCAGCCCCGCTGGGTCTCATGGGTGCTGCCCGGAAGTGCTGCAGGGAGTCACAACCCCTACATTTTGGGAATTCTACCTGACCCAGAAGTGCTTCCATCAGGCTATGCCCTGACATCAGAAGTACTCCGATATAAAATGAAACCGTCCAGTCTTATCCAGGGGAGTCAGAGTCGGGAGGAAGGAAGGGAAAATTGGCTGGAGGGAGAAGAGAGAAGGAAGGAAGAATAATTTATGTGGAACTGTGTTTGCACAGCACGTCAAGAAACCTTTGTGAGGCTTTGGCAATATAAACCTCTTGTTTTGAACCCGTGACTGTCCTTGTGTTGGTTGTATCCAACGTTTGGGGTTCAGTGGCGGCCCCCATGTGTGACATCATTTAAAATTAAACCTACAATATAATAAAGTGTGCTGAACGTGAAGGGGTCTGAATGCTTTCTGAATCCACTGAATTTTACTAAATTTCCCCTTGGGATTAATAAAGTATCTATCTATCTATCTATCTATCTATCTATCTATCTATCTATCTAT
>JANRMT010062810.1:16917271-16937081 GCA_026402145.1 Polypterus bichir lapradei | reverse complement strand
TGAAGTGAAAGAAAAAAAACATTACAGTATGCTAATCGGCTTCACCAACATCTGTTTATTTCTTTAGATTCTCTTTTATGTATTAGGTTTTATTTTGTTTGTATACAATATTTGTTCATTATAAATACATTTTTCTTATGTTGAAAACATTTAACAAAAAATTAGGGTGGTTTTTTGGGGGCTGGCACAAATTAATCTCATTTCAATTAATTTAAATAGGGAAAATTGATTAGAGATACGAGCATTTTGACTTACGAGCTCAGTCACGGAACAAATTAAACTGATATCTGAAGATATCACTGTATTTTATAATGTCGGTCGTATAAGTCAAATGCGGAAAACTCACGCTATTGATCCAAGAGATTATGATATGCTAGTGCCCACCTGAGAGAGTAGCCAAGGAGCACACTGCCTTTTTTCCTATGTATTGTGCCTACGTGACAACATGGTAATACCCAAACTATTCCGAAGTGACGTTTGCACTAATTTGTGTTTTTTTGCATCCCACACCCTCATACATCTTTATCGTAAGAGCATCCCTTATCTACGATGGAGCGTTCGATCAGAAGAAAATAAGTCATTAAAATGGAGAAAGAAATTGGTAACTGCGACGCTGAAACAAAACTTGATGTGTCTGAGAAAGTGATGTGAGATTGGAGGAGGCAAGAAGATGTAAAAAAAAAAAAAAAAAATTAAGTGTCGCATTTTTGAACGGGCATATAAGTCGGGGTCTGATTTTATGATCGATTGTTCGGGTTTCAAGACCTGACTTATATGCGAGTATATACAGTACCTTTGCATTAAAGTGCAGATGTTTTAGGGGTTTCAGGTTTTGCCCTTTTGTTAATAATACATGTCTACACACACACACACACACACACACACACACACACACACACACACACACAGAGGAGCAGAAAGGGACTTGCCAAAGCACAGAATCAAGTCGGCATCTCAATTTACCTAGATGCTGGTGCCTGCTTTGATGTTCTTTTTTTGGCCACTTCTTTGAAATATGATACTTCAACTCAGTGGTCCAAAAATCTGTCACATGCTGAGTGGATTTTAGTACTTCAGTTATATTATTTGAGAACTGTTTTCTCCTTGTTTTAAAAAGTCTGAACACAATGTGGCTCTTATTTGCATTTATCTTCCCAGTAACATGCTTGGTTGTCTCTAGCAGCTTTGACACATTTTAGCAAATGAAACTAGACAGAGCATTGTTAAGCCAGCTCAAATATGCACAAGTACATGTCAAGTCACAGCAGCTGTATTTACAGTGCCCTGTATAAGGCCTGGGACAAAGACACATTTCTCCTTGATTTAGTCCTCCGCTCCACAATTTAAAATTACAAATCAAACAATTTGAATACGATTAAAGTGCACATGGCAGGCTTTCATTTAAGGGCATTTGCATACATCTCAGTCACAACACTTTTTCTACATGGTACCCCCATACTAGGGCACCATAATGTTTGAGAGACAGCAATGACAGGTCTATTTAAGCAGTTGTCATATTTATAACTTTGTTGCATATCCCTTCAAAAGCAATAAATGCCTTAAGTCTCAATTCATAGACATCACCAGGGGCCCTTAATGCATAACACCGTGCGTAGAATTCGCGCTATAACATGACGTAAGCACAAAAGCGGAAATGTACTTATGCAAAAAAAATTTGGATGCATAAATATGTGCGTTCGCCAACTTCCACATTCTTCCGCTACATAAATCCCGGTCAGCATGGAAATTAACGCATGTGCACGCGCCTGCTGCCCTACCCCAACTCCTCTTTGAATGTGCAAATCAATATAAATAGCCCTTAAGTGTTTTGTGAAAAGGCAATGGCAAAAGTACGAGGGAAAATAGAAGAATTTCAGCGAATACCAAGTGGAGGCAAAGAAAAACATACTATTTGTTGGTTTAAACAGTGGTATAAACAACAAAAGGAAGTCGATCGAGTGGCATAGCGTGTCGGAGAAACTCGAAAGCTCAAGCTCACAAAGTCGCACAGTACCCAAAATAAAAAAGAAGTTGTCAAATATCAAAGTCGCCGTGAAAAGGCGAGTCTTAGCCCACTGTCTGAGTGTCATATGAAAGCTTATTAGGGTACAAAGAAAAAAAAAGGCACACAGTGTGAAAAAAAGCACAAAATGGCAACTTTAATCTCGAAATTTCCACTTTAATCACATACTTTCTTTTGTCATTAAAGTAGAACATCATAAACTTCATCTTAAAATCGTTTAATTTATACTAGTTTCTCAAATCACATCGTAACTAAAGTAGCACGTTAAATGCTTTGTTTTGTATTTGATCTTCTATGTGCTCTACGTATCTGGAATTCATAACCAGCTGGAAGTGGGACAAAGATGATCGATGGATGGCAGTTTAAAGAGAATTGCAGAAGTCTAGGCATGAAGGGACAGAAGCAATGAATAAGCTTTTGCACATCACTATATGGCAAAAATGGCTTGACTTTAGTAATAGCCCTGAGTTGAAGAAAAGCAGCTCTTTTCCATGGCATGGCATTTACTGTTTATTAAATTCAGTATCAAAATCACACCTACTGTAGATTTTTACATGAGACCAAATATATGGAGTCAATGGTCTCAGGTTATTTGAAATAATAATAATTAGTAGATGTAAAAAAAAACAAATAGAACCTCTGTTTTGGATTAATTTACCTGGGGAAGATTTGTTGCCGGCCAAACTTTAATATCATTGGGGCATTGAAAAAGGGAAGTTATCATCACCATAGTAGTGATATGCAATAATTTAATTTCTTAGAGTCCTACAATGTAGCAACATGGCTCACAAATATCCCGATTGTGCATGGCTCTGACAGGAGTATCCATCACAGGAGCAGGTGAAGCCATCCACATTCACAATGAAACCCAAGGTCCACTCCACATTGACATCAAGTAGAACTAGCCTCTTATTCCGTTTCATCTCTCACCCCCCTAATTGTATTAAGGATTAGTAGTAAATCAAGAAGATCATAACATATTGTGTTGGCTATTTGTAGTCCTTCGAATGTATTACTCCACCACATCCACTTTCTCATAATCAAGTAAGTTCACTGACCCTCTCTGTCTTCCTACACATGTAACTGTTTTGAGCGATTCACCTTCTTGTCCACCTCCTAACATGCTAAATATAGACTTTTCAAAACCTTTCCAACGCCACCTGCCATGACTCTCGCTTCTATTCTGTACCAAAAAGCTTTAATTCCAAATTCTCCTCCTAACACCTACCTGTGATTCCAACTTGTGGCAATCCTAAATTGGGGTTATTTCTGGGTAAGCCGCCTTTTGGCCACAGAGACATCAAGAGAGGACTCTCATTAACTGGTCCTCAAGCCCTAGCAGCACAGGCACTTAGTGGCCTTACAGTGTGTTTAATCTTTTAATACAAAGTTATACAGTTTACATATGCAATTCAGACTGACCTGGAGATACAGTACACTCAGATAGACTGAATGTGAAATTAGCTACATAAAAGAAAAACACGGCAGGATAAAGAGATGAATAGCTAGACACTATATACCCTGTACGATAGATAGATAGATAGATAGATAAAAAGGCACTATATGATAGATAGATAGAGAGACAGAGAGAGAGAGAGATCTGACCCAGTGACCTTGCACGTTGAGCACCATTCCCATCACTGCTGAGACATAATGTGTTCCGTCAGCTATTAGTTTTGGGACCAGCCTTACCAAACTGAAATACTTGGCTGTGTTATGAAGGTGCTGGTTGAAGTAACTCAACCCTGCAGGCTGGATTTTCAATTAAAGCTTTGTTGCTTAAGCAACTATTTCATACTACATATTTCTTCTTCTATTTGCCTGCAGTATTTTAAGTTTAGGCTTGTTTGCCACGCAAGTCTGGAAAAGAAGTATGCTACCAGATGATGAGTGGGCCACTTTTTGAACATTTTGTTTCCTTTTCTTTTTTTAACCATTCTGATCACCATTAAGTGACTCATTTCTTAGATTTCATAGGAAGGAATTATTTTCACCCAGGCATTTTACTGCCCTATTTTGTGCCTGTTGCCAAAAACAATAGATGGATGTGTCATCTCTATTTTGGTAAATTCCCAAAGGTCTTAGGGGAGTTTGCACAATCTTTATAAAGTTAGTAGTACTTATGATGGGGAATTTTCATTTCATGGTTACATGGTTCTGTGGCATGTGTGTGTGTATGAATATTATACTATTATATTTGTGTATGTATAATATATGTGTGTACATATATGTGTATATTACGTACTCTTCTTCTTCTTTCGGCTGCTCCCGTTAGGGGTTGCCACAGAGGATCATCTTCTTCCATATCTTTCTGTCCTCTGTATCTTGTTCTGTTACACCCATCACCTGCATGTCCTCTCACCACATCCATAAACCTCCTCTTAGGCCTTCCTCTCTTCCTCTTCCCTGGCAGCTCTTTCCTTAGCATTCTTCTCCCAATATACTCAGCATCTCTCCTCTTCACATGTCCAAACCAACGCAATCTCGCCTCTCTGACTTTGTCTCCCAAATGTCCAACTTGAGCTGACCCTCTAATGTCCTCATTTCTAATCCTGTTCATCCTCGTCACACCCAATGCAAATCTTAGCATCTTTAACTCTGTCTCCTTCTCTAACCCATATAACATAGCTGGTCTCACTACCGTCCTGTAGACTTTCCCTTTCACTCTTGCTGATACCCGTCTGTCACAAATCACTCCTGACACTTTTCTCCACCCATTCCACCCTGCCTGCACTCTCTTTTTCACCTCTCTCCCACAATCCCCGTTACTCTGTACTGTTGATCCCAAGTATTTAAACTCATCCACCTTCGCCAACTCTACTCCCTGCATCCTCACCATTCCACTGACCTCTCTCTCATTTACACACATGTATTCTGTCTTGGTGTTCCTACTGACCTTCATTCCTCTCCTCTCTAGAGCATATCTTCACCTATCCAAGGTCTCTTCAACCTGTTCCCTACTATCGCTACAGATCACTATGTCATCAGCAAACATCATAGTCCAAGTAGACTCCTGTTTAATCTCGTCTGTCAACCTGTCCATCCACATTGTAAATAAGAAAGTGCTCAGAGCCGATCCCTGATGTAATCCCACCTCCAAATTGAATGCATCCGTCACTCCTACAGCAGACCTCAACACGGTCACACTACCCTCATTACATATCCTGTACAACTCTTACATACTTCTCTGCCACTCCCAACTTCCTCATATAATACCACAGCTCCTCTCGAGGCACCTTGTCATATGCTTTCTCCAAGTCTACGAAGACGCAATGCAACTCCTTCTGGTCTTCTCTAAACTTTTCCATCAACATCCTCAGAGCAAACATCACATCTGTGGTGCTCTTTCTTGGCATGAAACCATACTGCTGCTCACTAATCATCACCTCACTTCTTAACCGAGCTTCCACTACTCTTTCCCATAACTTCATGCTGTGGCTCATCAATTTTATTCCCCTGTAGTGACTGCAATTCGGCACATCCCCCTTATTCTTAAATATCGGCACCAGTACACTTCTTCTCCACTCCTCGGGTATCCTCAAGATTCCATTAAACAATCTGGTGAAAAACTCCACTGCCATCTCTCCTAAACACCTCCATGCTTCCATAGGTATGTCATCTGGACCAACGACCTTTCCATTCTTCATCCTCTTCATAGCTGTCCTTACTTCCTCCTTGCTAATCCGTTGCACTTCCTGATTCACTATCTCTACATCATCCAGCCTTCTCTCTCTCGTTCTCTTTATTCATCATCCTCTCAAAGTAGTCTTTCCATCTGCTCAACACACTCTCCTTGCTTGTGAGTACGTTTCCATCTTTATCTTTTATCACCCTAATCTGCTGCACATCTTTCCCAGCTCAGTCCCTCACTCTCGCCCACTGGTCCTTTTCTCCATCCTTTGTGTCCAGCCTCTCATACAACTCATCATACGCCTTTTCTTTAGCCTTCGCCACCTCTCTCTTCACCATACGCCTTATCTCCTTGTAAAATTGTCTACATTCTGCATCTCTCTGACTATTCTACTTCTTCTTTGCCATCCTCTTCCTCTGTATATACACACACATACAAATTCACACACACACACACACACACACATAGACAGTATATACAGTTTCACTTTCTGCACACTTTGTGTTGTGGATTTCATTTTTAAATGGATACATTTGCCATTTTTGTCTATCAATCCACACTCAATAAGCCACAATGTATGCTTCAGGTATTTGTCAAGCTAAAAGATGAACAGTTGCTACAGTGTGAGGTCACGAGCACAGTGCAGCAGGTTATCTTCAAAGACAGGCGATGAGCAGTGCCTGATCTTCACCAGACATGGTGCTTGGAGTTCTGCCCAAAGATTTCAATTTTTGTCTTATCAGACCGTAGAATTTCATTTCACATCAACAACAACAACATTTATTTCTATAGCACGTTTTCATACAAATGATGTAGCTCAAAGTGCTTAAGAAGATGAAAATATAAAAATTAGGCAATGCTAATTAACAAAGAATAAAGTAAGGTCCAATGGCCAGGGAGGAAAGCAAAAAAAAAAAAAAAAAAAATCTGCAGGGGTTCCATGGCCATGAGACCACCCAGACCCCCTGGGCATTCTACCTAACATAAATGATCTACATGGTCTCAGAGTCCTTTAAATGTCACTTGGTAAACTCCAAGCCTGCTGTCATATGCCTTTTAATTCAAGTGTGACATCTGAGATGGCTGTTCTTCCGACAGATTCTCCTATCTCAGCGCAGGACTTCTGAAGGTCTATTAGAGTGACCATTGGACCACCTCCTGACCAAGACCTTTTTTTTTAATTTCACAATTCTTGAGGCCACTGTGCCCCTGGGGACACTCAAAGCATCAGTAATGGATTTTTGCCTATGTATCACCACAATTTGAATGCAGTGGTCAACAGAGACTTCCTTGGACTTCATGGCTTGATTGTAGACCTTCTATACACAAGTATAACATGCGTCTTTTTAAACAATGTTCAATCGGTTCACTTTTCTACAGGTGGACTCCAACCAAGTTCTCAGTGAGCGCCACAGCAAAGGGACCTGAATACTATTATAATGAAGAGATTTCCATTTTCCATCTTTAATAAATGTGCAAACCTTTCTGAAAACGTGTTTTCACTTTGTCATTATGGGATTGATGGGCAAAAATGACAAACTGATCAATTTAAAATGAAGTCTACAACACAATACTTTCTGAATCCACTGTATGACTATACTCAATCTCATCTTCTGAGCTTTACGTAGAGCAGATCATCTCAGAACAAAAATATTTCAAGCTTAAAGTAACTGACCTTGTTTTAATGATGGAACACATCCCCTTAAAGATAGGGTGTGAGCTGGAGAGCTGTTCGTCGCCCTAAGAAAACCACAACCCCCTGAAACACCGACTACCCTCACATTACTCCTTGTCCGTGCACTATATCGCGTAATATAAGCCTCGCACGACACTCCGCCAGCTTTAAAAAGCCTCTCGCAGCGCCTGCCTTTTTGGGGTATTGATTTGTTTTACTTTCTCTCTCTCTCAGACTACTACCTCTGCTCCTGACGCGTATTCATACGAAGAGGAAGGAACTTACCTTTAATTGATAGACAAAACTGACAACTCTGTTAAGGAGCAAGTTTGAAGAGAGAAATGTTTGTTTGCAGTGTTTGAATAAAAAGAATCCTTCTTGTTTCTACGACCTCCTGTGTCTCTGTGCAAATCTGTGACCCAAGCGTGACAAGGGGGACAACTAATTTACAAGTTTACCAAACACTATGGACTGCCACCATTAAAATGTATAAGAAAGCTCAATATTGGATGTCATTTCGAATTAATTGATAAAAACAGAAGTAAGCTTCAAGTATTAATTTAGAACGATGGTTCATTTGACTTATAAGAACTCCTAAATGGTATGGACAATTTCTCCCAGTGTTAGCAGGACAGATTTTAATATAATAATAAATAATAATAAATTTTATTTGTAATGCAGTTGATATTTTAGCAATCTCAAAGTGCTACAGAATTAAAAATATGAGTCTATAAAAAAATACTTTAACAAAAAGTCTTTCTAAAGAGATGAGTTTTTAGGTTTCGTTTGAAAACATCAGTCGACTGTGGAGCTCTGATAATCAGGGAGGGCATTCCAAAGCTTCGGTGCCACAGATGAAAAAGCCCTATCACCCATGCTGCTGAGCTTAGTTCTGGGGACTTGGAGGGTGTTTATGTGTACAGAGCAGAGGGCACGTGAGGAAGTATAAGGAGTGAGAAGTTCCTGTAGGTAAAGAGGGGCATGTCCATAAATGCACTGATGGGTGAGAAGGGAGACCTTGTACTCTATTCTGAGCTGGACAGGGAGCCAATGAAGAGTTTTCAGGATGGAGGTGATGTGATCGTGCTTTCGCACCCTCATCAGGATCCTAGAAATATGCTGTTTCTAATTATAAAGCAGGCAGCATATGAATAAAGAGAGAAAAATTAGTTCTATAATACACTGCAAAAGAGTCCACGTGTGCACCGTGTTTGCAATCATAACTTAATACAACGTTAAGAAATTCTACCTTTGAATTCTAAAGTGAAAGAAACCACCTGTCTGTTAGACCCTGTCCCAAACAAACTGCTGAAAAACTCGATTGCTATACTTACAGGTCATATTCTGAACAGTTGGTCATTGTCTAATCCTCTCAGTCCTAAGCAGGGCAGTGTTTTTGTGTGTGCTGGGGCCTATACCAGCCAGCACAGGGCACAAGGCAGGAACAAACCCTGGACAGGGTGCCACTCCATCGCAGGGCATATTTTTAAGACTGCTAGTAAATTCTTATTGAAAGAAAACTGTATTAAAAAGAGGACAATGTCAGCACTTTTTTTAAGGCAATCACATTTAACCCAGTTTCAAACATATAGTTGGTATCACTTTGAACATAGCAGGCTTTTACAACAGCCTTAAAGCACGGGTGGAGTTTGACATTTAGGCTGCAGAAGGCAAACGAACCATAAAAAATAATGAATCGCATTTTTTTAAAGTCACAGCTGTACAGCTACATACAAATTTACACCCCATCTTAAATTAAATATCATTAACTGCATACTATAAAGTAACAATATTAAGTAAATCTCAAATACATTAACATGTTAAATTTTGAAAAGATGAAAAAGATACATATAAGTACTATTAAAGATTTTTAAATGGCAGAAAACGTTATTTTTTTGTTTGTTTGCCTACTTATTATAATTGTGGCAAAATAAGTAGTTTCTTATGTTTCAAACAAGTTAGAAAATGTACAAAAGACAGAACATTTGATTGCACTCTGTGATTGGGTTAACGGTTTTTGAAAGTTTGGAACATTTTAATTTTTTATTTACTTTAGCATTTTTCTTTATTAGATATTTTGTCACAGTGGTGCGTGTCGGTGTGTTAAAGAGGTTTGCTCACTCCGGCACACTGCTGCTTGTGTAGGCGGCACATTCAGGCATGAGCCGAGCTCACACACAGGCAACTCTGCGGCCGTTTCCTAATTCAACCCGCCCTGGAAAGGTGGCCACGGGTTCCAACAGGGTTGAGCACCCCCATGTTCATAACTTGTGACCCCACTGGAAACCAAAGGGGATGCCCTCTATCAGCCCAGGGAAGAAACTGATCCGACAATCCTCTTTCCCCCGGTCCTTCCACACTTCGGGTGTCCTGGCCGCCACAATATCCATCAGTCATAATATTTCCTACTGGCCATGTAATTTTCTGTAATATTGAAAAATACCCACAAACCTCTATCCTATCATCACACAACAGCACCATAATATTGCACATATGCTGCTGTCCTTTCTTTACTGGGTAGTAATGAGTTACATTCACTCCGTTACATTTACATTAATAACTTTTTAAAAAAATTGAACATCTAAGAGTAGTTTTACTGCACCATACTTTTTACTTTTACCTGAGTACATTTGTGAAGAAGAAACGCTACTCTTACTCCGCTACATTGGGCAACACTCAACTCGCTAATTTTTTCCATTTATACATTAAACTATATTTTTGCATGAGAGAAGTTGCCAGTGGATCTACTGCATGACTGTTTCACCAATCAGACGCAGCCATGCAGTCACATGACCACACACAAACTTCCTGCGTCTTGCAGCCTGTGAGAGACTTTTTAGTCATGCAGGGCTCCTGTTTACTGCTAAACGGTTCATACCTGGTAGAATGGATCGTGGACTATCTTACAGACAGACCTCAGTATGTGCGTCTTGGGAACTGCAGGTCTGACATTGTGGTCAGCAACACAGGGGACTGTGCTTTCTCCGGTCCTGTTCAGCCTATATACATCGGACTTCCAATACAACTTGGAGTCCTGCCATGTGCAAACGTTTGCTGACAACACTGTTGTCGTGGGCTGCATCAGGAGTGGGCAGGAGGAGCAGTATAGGAACCTAATCAAGGACTTTGTTAAATGGTGCGACTCAAACCACCTACACCTGAACACCAGTAAAACCAAGGAGCTGGTGGTGGATTTCAGGAGACCCAGGCCCCTCATGGACCCCGTGATCATCAGAGGTGACTGTGTGCAGAGGGTACAGACCTATAAATACCTGGGAGTGCAGCTGGATGATAAACTGGACTGGACTGCCAATACTGATGCTCTGTGTAAGAAAGGACAGAGCCGACTATACTTCCTTAGAAGACTGGCGTCCTTCAACATCTGCAATAAGATGCTGTAGATGTCTATCAGATGTGGCGAGCTCCCTCTTCTACTTGGTGGTGTGCTGGGGAGGCAGCATAAAAAAGAGGGACGCCTCACGCCTGGACAAACTGGTGAAGAAGGCAGGCTCTATTGTAGGCACGGAGCTGGACAGTTTGACATCCGTGGCAGAGCAACAGGCGCTGAGCAGGCTCCTGTCAATAATGGAAAATCCACTGCATCCACTGAACAGGATCATCTCCAGACAGAGGAGCAACTTCAGCGACAGACTGCTGTCACCGTCCTGCTCCTCTGACAGACTGAGGAGATCGTTCCTCCGCCACACTATTCGACTCTTCAATTCCACCCGGGGGGTAAACGTTAACATTATACAAAGTTATTGTCTGTTATACGTATCTGCATTGTTATCACTCTTTAATTTAATATTGTTTTTTGTATCAGTATGCTGCTGCTGGAGTATGTGAATTTCCCTTTGGGATTAATAAAGTATCTATCTATCTATCTATCTATCTGGCTCCACCACAAGAACCAGATAGTCGTTCCCAAGCCTGCCATTCATGTCCTTTAACCTCATGTCTTTTCTTTGATTCCCCCTTCTTTTTTGTGCTGACCTGTATATATACACTCCCATCTCCATGGGCCTTAATCACACGCCGCAGGAAGCCAATAAATCAATTGAGAACGAAACGATCGGACCCGGACGTGCAGGTGTGACTCGCTCCAACTACCTCATTAACTCCCTGAAGTCATGTAATTGCGCCCACGGAGAGTGACACGGCTTTATGGATTTGAAACTGGCCTTTTTTTTTTTTTTTGAAGCCACAGACCTGCCACACCACAAAGTGCATATGCAGCATTATACTGTCAGTGTAAAGGATATCTCGTCACTGTAAGTAGTCTGCACTGTTCAAACATACATGTTACCTACTGTAGGTATCGGCTTCAAAAGCATTGTTGTGAAAAACTGAGATTTGGAACTTTGTGTTATTTGTGCATCTTTATTTTGTAAAGATGTGATTTATTTTTTCTTATTTATTATTTGGAAATAGCAGAATTTGCACATTATTTTATATTTTTGTCTGTTTTATTACAACATTTCTAAAAAATAAATCATTTATTATGTTCAAACAGTTACTCAGTACTTGAGTAGTCTTTTCATCAAGTACTTTTTTACTCTTGCTTGAGTAAGTTTTTGGTGGACTACTCTTTACTTCTACTTGAGTAATATTATTCTGAAGTAACGCTACTCTTACTTGAGTACAATTTTTGGCTACTCTACCCACCTCTGCTGGATGGACACTGCGTGGCTGCTAATGGGGGCAGAACTGAAACACGTGGTCAGCGCTTGGTTCTCCCTGTGCATTCATAGCAGGTCAGGTTTGGCTTGCTTAAGGCTTGCTTTGTACATTCATAAAACATTTTCCCTTTCTTAAAGGGCTGTGTCTAAATTCTAAAGCCTAAAGCTGACCATAAAAGCTAAGTGGCAGCGCTAAGTTACAGTTACGCTTGTTGGCCACTAACTTACTTAGTAAGCGGATGTTAACAGTTGTGTCATGTGAAGCAATTGTCAGTCAGGCACAGCATGTTATGAATGCTAGAAACTCAGTGCGCTTTAAGCAATAGAACAGACTGCTTGGTCAATCCCATGAACCAATGCAATGCTTTAAAGTTAAAGTATGACAGCTTTTCTCACTTGTTCTAAATAAAGCTCATATTTTCGTACATTGTACTGCATTCTTCTCCAGGGCTGTTTTTTATTTATTTATTTTATTTTTTTGATTAATTCTTGCTTTCTCAGAATTGCCCATCTTTTTTCTTTCATACCAGTGTCCAATGTTCTTTTTCTTCTTCCTCTTCAACTTTTCCTACTTCTTTGTGTGGTCGATGTGCTTGATCCACCTTCTGCAAACAGCTCGGTCTTGCACCTCTTCATCAGTCAGATCTTGTTTTGTTTTACTCTTCTACCTCTTCTTTGGCCTTCTTCACTTTCACTCTTCCTGTACTTCAACCCCCAGCACTGTTTTGCCCACGTATTCATTGTCTCTTCTCATCACACATCCATAAAACTTCAGCCTTCTTTCCTGTCCTTTCTCAGATGTCTCTCCCACTTATGTTGTATCTTTGATTGTCTCATTTCTTATCCTGTCCTTTTTTGTAACTCCACAAATTAATCTCAATGTTCTCATTTTTGCCACATCTAACTTCTTCTTCTGCTCTCCCTTTACTGCTCATGTTTCAGCTCCATATTTCATTACTGGTTTTACAACTGTCTTAAAAACCTCACCTTAATTCTTGACCACACAATACTTCTGATACCTTCTTCTAATTGTTCCATCCACAATACACCCTATGGGTTATTGCTGCATCTGCTTCTCCATCCTGGGCTACCAATGATCCTCCTCTCTTTTCAGTAGCTCTCCCAGCAGGCTAACTTCTTAATCCTGATCATCATTAAACCTCATATATTCTGTCTTATTCTTCCGATTTATTTTAAACCCTTTGTCTTCCAAAGCCCTTCTCCATTATTCCAAGTTCCTCTCCACTTCCACTTTTTTAATGCTACACAGCACAATGTCCAATGTAAGCGGGATAAGGAAATGGATGGATGGTTTCAATTTTCTACATGCAGGGTTGTACCATTTGGGGACGGCTGGTTACCTTCTTTTCCTGTGGAATGGATGCCTTACCACTTGGGGAGGGAACGTTTTTTTCTTTTATTTTTTTTACGGATTTACTAAATACATTTTAGCCAGACAGTGGGGCCGGCCAAAGATACATCACCTTCCCACCAAGAAATCTCCTGGTGCTTCTGATGGCCACTCCAGTCCTGGAGCTAGATTATTATTTGTGCTCCATGACCCTTGCTGCTGAACCTCTTCTCTGTAAGCTGTCATGTTGTTCTTGGAAGTCTTGCCCACCACAGTGGTGTTGTCCACAAATTCAATGATCAAGTTAGATTTGTCAATAGGGACACCGTCATGGGTGAAGAGTGAATACAGGACAGGGGCGGCTCTAGGCTCATGGCGGCCCTGGGCAGAGAAAGAATTTGTGGCCCCTTTGCCCGCCAATGTCAATATGGTATCTTATGGACGGCGGATGGCTACGTCTATTGCGGACACTGCATAGCCGCCTCGTGCTCATGACACAAGCATTTAACTTATGATAAAGCTCAGGATTGCTCCTTCCTGTGACCCAATGAAAGCCTTCTGAGCCACCTTTCTCCTTCGTTTCGAATAACCAGATTTGTGTACTCGAAATCTCTTCATTTTGCTTAGAATGCGTATGCGAATGTCTTGTGTCTCCTATCCGACCAGATATTCACTATGACTATTGCGGTAACACTAATACTTTATTAAAACTCGGTGAAACATTAACTTGTAAGACGGCTCGCCCACTTGCACTAGCTTCGCTTCAGCTGTCAGCTGTGTCGTTATTTTCTCTTTCTGTTTAATATTCGATATATATTGGCGTGGCGGACCTTGGGATTTGGCGACTCTGTGCAGGTGCACAGTTTGCACATGCCTAAGGCCGCCCCTGTACAGGAGGAGGCTCAGCACATAGCCCTGTGATGCACTTGCAGATTCTGCTAAAAAGTACAGTTAAGGCGTTGCTAAAGGAGAAAAGAGCATTGGGAGCTTAAAGAAATTATGAGTATTTACTTTGTGTAAAATAGCAAGAAAGAGTGCAAAACAGTTTTCTAATCAGTTAAAAACTCATGCTATTAAATCAAAAGCACTAAGAAGATTGGTAGTAACAAAACAGGTGATACCTTTTTGGGGAAAATGTAAGCTCATCACTGCCCCCTAGTGACATATTTGTTTCACAATTCAGAGCACCATAGTAAAGTCAGGGTAATTCAACTATTTGGTTCAACTAGGGCAGGGGATCTCAGACTCGGTCCTCTGGATTTCCCTGTGGCTGCAGGCTTTGGTTCCCCTCAGATTCACCATCACTGAGCCATTTTCTCTCTATTGGGTTGCTGCTGGAAGAGATGTTGGTGAGGCCAGCTTGGGCGCACATACCCTGTTGTCTGAATGTGGATCCCAATGCCCCAGTGCAGTGACAGGGACACTGTGCTGTAAAAGTGGCGCCGTCCTTAAGATCCCGATATCCCGGCTAAATTCCCCACCACTGCCTAGTCATTATGGCCCCCTAATCATCCCCTGTCCCTAACTGACTATCTCTTTCTGATAGGACTCCTTCTTCAGCTTGACGGCATCCCTCTCCGCTGGTGTCCACCAACGGTATCGGGGATTGCCGCCACGACAGGCACTGACCACCTTACGTCCAAAGCTCTAGTCAGCCACCTCAACAATAGAGGCACAGAACATGGCCCATTCGGACTCAATGTCCCCCACCTCCCTCGGGACGTGGTCGAAGTTCTGCCGGAGATGGGAGTTGAAGCTACTTCTGACAGGGGTCTCTGCCAGATGTTCCTAACAGACCCTCACAACACGTTTGGGCCTACCAGGCCTGACCAGCATCCTCCCCAACCAACTAAGTCAACTCACCACCAGGTGGTGATCAGTTGATAGCTCCGCCCCTCTCTTCATTCTATTCCAAATCTCCGACTCCCGCTGCCTTCGCTGCAGCAAGCCAACCTTCTCCCAGTCACTCTTGCTCCCAACAAGCGCTCAGCAGGAGCAACCACTACCGTCGGCCCTTGGGTGCTGACCAAACACTTCACTCGGGCTCGCCTCTCCCAGCTGCTTGTTATCAGCACGAGCCTGCGCTCGCTCGTTCTCCTTCTCTTCTGCACTGGCTTTCTCCCTCCTGCTTCCTGTTGTCTTCTTCACCCTTAACCTCCTGTTGGTTTTTTTGCTCCTTTTTTTCTTTATCTACCCCTGCTAGCTTCTATTTATTACGGGGATGTGGATCAGCTGTGGCAATCAGCAGCTCCCGGGAACAATTACAGATGCGGACGACTCCTCACCTGTGAACTTAAGTGAGAACCACCCGCATCACAAACTTCCCGGGAACCACTCGGCCACACACACCACACCCCCTCGCTAAGCCACGAGTGCAGCGATTATTTATTTTAAAAGTGGCCTTTTTGATGTGAGCTGTGGACCCGCTACACCACAGGTGAGTACTCCAGACTGCTGTTCGGCGCCTCCGTGCAAACAACACTTAGATCCCGTCCCCCCACCTGAAGGCGGAGGGAGGCTACCTTCTCATCTATTGGGGTGAACCCCAAAGAACAGGCTCCAAGTCGGGGGCAATAAGTATGTCCACATCCACTCGGTGCCTCTCACCAGGGGCAACTCCAGAGTGGTAGAGAGTCCAGCCCCTCTCAAGGAGACTGGTTCCAGAGTCCACACTGTGTGTCGAGGTGAGCCCGACTATATCTAGCTGGAACCTATGAACCTCGCGAACAAGCTCAGGCTCCTTCCCCTTCAGAGAGGTGACATTCCACGTCCCAAAAACCAGCTTCTGTAGCCGAGGATCAGACCACCAAAGTCCCCGCCTTCAGCCACCACCCAACTCACACTGCACCCAACCTCCTTGGCCCCTCCTACAGGTGGTGAGCCCATGGGAAGGGGGACCCACGTTGCCTCTTTGGGGGCCTCGGTTACCCGTGTCCAGGCGAGGGGAAAACGCCATCCAGGGTTTGTATGCATCATAAGAGGTTTTCTGAACCGCTCTTTGTCAGGTTCCTTGCCTAGGACCAGTTTGCCTTGGGTGACCCTACTAGGGGCATAAAGCCCCCGATGACAGAGCTCCTAGGATCACTGGGACACACAAATCCCTCCACCACGATAAGGGCGGCACGGTGGTGCAGTGGGTAGCGCTGCTGCCTCACAGTTAGAAGACCTGGGTTTGCTTCCTGGGTCCTCCCTGCTTGGAGTTTGCATGTTCTCCCCGTGTCTGCGTGGGTTTCCTCCCACAGTCCAAAGACATGCAGGTTAGGTGCAATGGCGATCCTAAACTGTCCCGTGTGTGCGTGCCCTGTGGTGGGCTGGCGCCCTGCCCGGGGTTTGTTTCCTGTGTTGGCTGGGATTGGCTCCAGCAAACCCCCGTGACCCTGTAGTTAGGATATAGCGGGATGGATGGATAAGGAGAGAAGAGGACAGTGCTTTTGAGAGAGTAAAAGTAATTAGCAACTTTGTTATTTCTTGTTGGTAGACATTTATTCTTATCCACTGTATACTGAGGCAGTAATAAGTTTAGCTTTGATGATAATGAGAGTTTAAATGTTTTAGCAATTTAAGCTTTGAAAGAATCAACTTTAAATCACCTCTGTAACTTTACCAAATATCACTTTAATACAGAGTTCTGCTGCAATCTCTTTCATACCAACAACACCAAGGACTGTATGTGACATGTTCAGCAATAAGCAGCTCCAGTGAACTAATAATATTAGCCCTGATAAAAAAAAAATACAAATACCGTATACAGAAAAGTACTTTGTTAAATAATACTTCTGACATATCTGTTTAACCAATGGCACTAAAATTTACTTAGAAAAGTTCCCATGTGAAGCCAGGTAACACAGTAAGACTATATAGTATTTACAAGCTAACAGTATATAAGGTAACACATTAAGAATATTTAGTATTTATAAGATAACACAGCATACTGTATCAGCATCTGAAACACAAAGACACTATCCCAGGAGCTGTGTTCCATGGCAGTAATGCTAAATTCACTTCAAGATAATTATACATTAAGAGCATGCAGGCAATTCATATGAACAACTGAAAAATCCCTAACAGAACAGACAGGAAAATTTGTATTTTAAAGTTTAGGATGCCCTCTGCTGGCTGTGCGCTGGTAATATCAGTTCTTCTGTACCGAGAATTCAGAAAGTTTTCAGACCCTTTGGATTTTTCCACATTTTATTCTGTTGTAGATTTCATTTGAAATGAATAAATTTGTCATTTGTGCCCAATATTTCTAAGCCCTGAAAACAGAGACTTGTGAAAACCTTCTTCGGAGTTGTACATTTCAGAAAATGTTGGCTCAGCGTTAGGTGAAAAAGAAGAGCTGTGAAAACTGTAATCTCACTGTCATTGGTTCACACTTATTATATGGTCCTTCACTGACTGGAAGTTAATGGATAGGCCCCTAGCAAGCCCTGTAAAATATCACTGTACTAAACACTGACATGACTCTCAGACTATTGTCTCAGTTGGTGTTCTTGGTTTGGTAGTAACACCCTTCACATCTTCTACAACTCTGTGATGGCCAGTGCATTTTTCAACTCTGTGGTGTGCTGGGCTGGTAACATCACTTCAAAAGAAGCCCACCAAATCAACAAGCTAATTAAAAAGGTCAGGGTCAGTTAAGGGATGCACTCTGGACCCCATGGAAGTCGTGGTGAAAGAGAGAGAATTAAAACAAAACTGAGTGCCATTATGAACAATGCTGCACATCCTCTCTCTGACACAACAACACTGAGGACTTTTAGACAATGCATTATTCAGCAGAGGTGTGAAAAGAAAGGCTATGGGGGCTCTTTCATACAGTACCAATGGCAATATGCCTTTACACTTAGTGCATTTATAGTCACACACATAATCGGGTTAAGATGAAATACCCAATTAAGGAAGAAACCTTTTTTTAATAATCCGTATTTACATTTGCAAATAATCTTCTGGAGTGCACCTTTGGCAAAACACTTCAATGTTATTAAACTGTGCAAAAAAGTTAAACGTCATCATCGGCCACCATGAATTTGAAAATAAGTTTGATGTTTATGATAATTTTTTTATGTTTTAAAATTTTATTTAGTCAAATGGACACCCTATTTAAAGGTTTCTGTTACCAGATTGTACACAACACACCCTTTTCTGCTTAGCTGTGTGATTGAGTCCTGCAAAAGAATGGTGTCCCCAGTACTTGGGTTTCTTTGCCTTACATGCAGTGTTGCTGGAATAATAATAAAGCCAGTATTTTTATTTTAATAAAGTATGAGTTGGGTACTCGTTACTTTAAAAAGTAATTGGACTAAGTAATGCACATTAATTTTAATGTGTTATCCTACTGCTCTCGAGATTGTGTTGCTGTGCTTAGCAGTATTTGTTTAGCTCATCAACATAAATTTATCGATTTCTGAAATAATGATTATTTCAGCCAGGAGAAGAAATAATGCAATCACCTGAACATCTGCCTCTGGAAATGTATCTTGTGGACACTTCTACCCACGCCTGCTGAATGTGTATGCAAAGGAAATACTTGTGCAAGCTGAAAGAGTCGAACTGACATGAGCGGACTACAAAATCCTTAAGAGTAACCCGGTCAAGGTTTTACATGGCCACATAATCAGATTATCTGCAGAGCAAATCTACCTTTCTTAGTCAGGTTTCTCAGAGGCTAATAACCTGATTTCTCTAATCAGAATAAGGATTTACATAGCATTTTAGAAATCAGGTATCTGTGAATAATCAGGTTATTGTCTAGGCTTCGGTCTACTATTGAAAATGCTAATCACCCACTTCATAGTGTTGTGGTTGGACAGAGGAGCGTTTTCAGCAGTAGACTGACTAGCATCAAGTGCTCCACTGAATGTCATAGGAAATCCTTCCTCCCCACAGCCATCAGACTCTAAAACTTCTTTTCCAGTCACTCACCCACACTTTAAGCTATTACCCTTTTTCTTTATTGGATACTAGCAAAATACCCGCGCTTCGCAGCGGTGAAGTACTGCCTTAAAATTTTTATTAAGAAGAAAATGAAACCTTTTTAAACTGAGGGAAAATATACCAATAATTATTTGTTAAAGATCTCTTTGTATGCCATGTTGTCAGTTCGGCCCTCCAGTTGCAATATGACCAAGCTGTAGCTGTGCGCTGAGCTTACTCTTGAGCATGCAATGTACAGTTGGCCATGTGAATAGTAATCTTGTTTCAAATCTCACAGCTTGGATTGCTGCTGTCATAATCGGTTTGAGTTTCATGGTTTGTTTCAGTTACGACAGTATTTGTAGGACTTGTGTTGAAGAGACATTCGGCATCTGTCAAGCGTTGTAAGTATACAACCAGTTTCATTGATAACTTCACATCCAGCTTTTGAGAGTTTAAACATTTCTAAACATCAAAGTGTCCACTACTGAAATCGTCACCTGTGAAGCTAAGATGTTTAAGAGGCATTGGCGGT